>VYZW01058377.1:11564-23989 GCA_013401315.1 Balaeniceps rex | reverse complement strand
AGTGCCCAAGCTAACATTGGAGTACTAAGATCTTCAGACATTAAGAACACTAATCAGATTTTTTTTCATCCTTTTGGAGGACTAACACAGCTTTATAATATTTTGTGTTTTGAAATATTATTAGCACACATTATGTTTATACTTTTATTTGCAATGTACCCCAANCTTCTAAAAAGTACAGCATGTACAACATCAAGCGATGATAGAGAAACCATGTAGCACTTATATCTTGATCTCATGCCTAAGGGTAGAACGCCTTAATATGTTGCCCATATTCTATGCTATATTTGCCCCAAAGCATACGATATCCCAGTAAGAAAATGTTCTAATTTGCATTATCCCAGTATGAAACCTCCTATGCACTTAGAACTGAGATGGTAATTTTCTTCAGGCCTGAATTTCTGGTGGGATCCACTGTTCAAATTCAGATATGAAGTATTTAATTTCCACTATTTTTAAGACATGGGATCTTTAAAGTGACATCTTTTCATGCTTGTACCATTCAACCATGCTTCAGTGAATTTTTGTCAGTCAATAGGGAAAAAAAACCCACATTGCCTTTGAGTTGAGAATGAAATGGAAAAACTACAGGACAGAGAGACCTTGCTTGGCAAATCAGAGGCAACTTTGAAAAGATCAGAATTGAAACTGATGTTCAATTTTACACAATTGGCCTTTGGAGTTACATTTAATTAGTAGACAAGAGAGGAAATCTATTAGGTCTTTGTGAAAAAAAAATGTGAGTTTTGTGGATTTAGCTTCTCTATTGGAGATGTTAACATTTTGCTGAGGGACTCAGGTAGCTGCTGTATCCTCTGTTGCCAGCAGCTTTGCCAAGCTTCATGTGATCTTCCATTTATTGTGCTGGTATTTCTTAGGAGGGAAATCATTAGGTTGGAACTGAGGTAGCATCAGACTTCAACAATTTTTTTTTTCTGCTTCATCACTGCAGCATGCTTTTGCCTTATATAATGATATAGTAATTTGCAGCAATGTGCTGTATTTATAGACCTTAAATATCAACTTATGAGAATACAGATTTCAGTCTAGTCTCTTACAAAGTTTCTATGCTTGTAGGAAGGCAGGAACTGTTTTGCTTGTGCTGATCCGTGGAAAAAGCAAAATGAGTCCTCACCATACAAACACTTATCTCAGTGGAGGCATTAGCAGTGGGGAACAGATAAACAAAGTGTTGCATCCAGTATATTACATCCATGGCCAGTGAGGAGATTGACTTTTCTCCTTTGAATCTCTGTGGGAGTTTTATCTTTGGACAGGGATATGAGATGCTGATTCATCTGATTCCTGCCAGCTTTTTGAGTGGTGCACTGGGAAAAGTGGCATAAGAAAGTTTACATAAGCAGAACTCATTCCTGTAGATCACCATCTTTTTCTTTCTCCCGAGTTTGCTGATCCTCAGAGAAGATCTTCTATAGGATCTTTGGGAAAAGGAGAAATTACACAATCCAAGGAGAAGGATTGCACTCATCTTGTCACCTCAAGACAAATGGATTTTTAACCCTTTTCCCTGAAAGGGGCCAAAAAGACAATGAAGTTTTATTACTTGACCTCATCAGCATGAAACATGCAAATGTAGCCATGCTAATCCCTCCTCACTTGTGCAGAGACTGTCGGAACTGCTGCACAAACCTGTGTTTCTCCTGAGCCAGGTAGAAGTTTTGGAAAAACAGCCAGGATCCATGTGCATGCATAAAGTCAGTGAGAGGGACTCCTGATTTTGTGTAGGTGAAGAGCTAGGTGTCTGTTCTTTAGAATAAATAAAGAGTTGGGTGTTTTAATCTACATGCTGTGATGCTGTTAAAGCTTTATGTCTGGCTCTACTTAGAGCACTGCAATCGTGTTAAAGGACTGATGACAGGCATGAAGTAACTAAATGCTCAAAGTGTACTGAGAGCAGCTATCAACAAAAGGAGCCTTGAATTAAATCCCTGCCCCTAGACTTGAGCTGATCTCTCAGTCCTCACTGAAGAAGCTTCTCTGCTCTGCTTTATACTCTTCCCTTTCGGCACACATTTTATGAGAGACAAGGGGAAGAGGAAGAAAGAAGGGGAAGGGGGGGAAGGATGAGCTCACTTGCTGCCAACCACTTTATCTCTCTCCAGCTATTGTTCTAATAAGCTTCTTCCCATTATGTCGTAGAGCCTTCATAAATATCGAAATCACAGTCATTTATTAGAAGACAAATAGCTGACTATGTGCTTCTGTATGTTTTGTATGACATCTGGAACATTTTGAATATGATGAATGATAACAAAACAAAAGGGTTCTTGCCTGACTGTCTCTTCAAAGAGACATCAAAGAACAGCATTAAGGATGCACTGGAAATGTGATGGTATTTTGTTACTTGGATGCATGTTTCAGGAAAGATTCTCTGAAATCCCGGTCTACCTCTCTTGTTGGAGGAGAGGAAGGGGATATCAAAAGAAACAAATGCTGAATTAGTCAGTTGAATAAACCTTTTGAGAGGATAGTGAATCTTTAAAGAGCCATGTTTTAGTATTCAGAATGGAGTCCCAAGCAATCAGTGTCATTTCTTGGTGAGAATTTGATAAAAATATAACCTGGTCTGAAATCCTTACCAGGACTCAGCTTCCACAGAGCTCTCTTACTAAAGGCTGAGCTAGTCATATGTGAACAGAAGGTTGGTATCTGGTTCAAATCCCAACACTCCATCTGTCAGCTTAAATATTAAGAAATTGGTAATGCGAGGTCAGTGGGAGCACTTCATATAAAGCATAAAACAGTGCTGTGTTTCAGATGATTTCCAGAAGGAAAATGCAAGGGAAGAATTGGAAATCATCTCTAAAAAAGATGTCAGATTTTGTCTGATGAGGCTGTTTCAGTCTGCCAATGTTTATTGTGAGATTGTTTTGTTAAATCTACTGTGTGGTCTTAATATTTGCCTTAAAATACTGAATTACTGAAGATAATAGCAGAGTTACCTAGTACTTGCTGCTCTTCTGTATTTTCAAGCAAAACTCCAAATTTGATAAAGCTTTGCCTGAAGAAAGGCTGATAGATCAAATCTGGTCTTATCTTAGTGCAAGGTAGATTGCCACAAACCATATTTACAAATTTTTTTGCCTTTATTAGTGAACACTTGCCATACCAGACTCCTTATGACTGTTCCTCCTGCTTCATATGGTGAAGAGAAAATACTTGCCACTGTATTCAGCTGAATAACCCAACCTGTATACTATTCTTTTTCTTTACCATGTCCATCAACTTTCTGCTCTTAAATTAGAATAAAAAGGATGGCAAGTACCCAGATTCTTTCTTAAGAACATTCACGTAAACTGAGTCTGCACTGTTGAAACAAAGATGTGGTTACACTGCCATACAGTAGTGAAATTTCATCTCCCCCAAAACACAGTGTGGTGCGTTTGCCTTGGCACCAGGTGCCCACCAAGCTGCTCTGGAACTCCCCTCGTCAACTGCACAGGGGGAAAAATATCTGATGAAAGGCTCGTGGGTTGAGATAAGGTCAGGGAGATCACACAGCAATTACTGTCATGGGCAAAACAGATTTGGCTTGGAGAAAATAATTTAATTTATTACCGATCAAATCTGAATAGGATAATAAGAAATAAGAATAAACCTTAAACCACCTTTCCCCCACCCCTCCTTTCTTCTCGGGCTCAACTTCACTCCCAAATTATCTACCTCCTCGCCTCGAGCAGTGCAGGGGGATGGGGAATGGGTGTTGCAGTCAGTTCATCACGTGTTGTCTCTGCTGTTCCTTCCTCCTTGGGGAGGACTCCTCACACTCTTCCCCTGCTCCAATGTGGAGTTCCACCCACGGGATACAGTCCTCCATGAAATTCTCCAATGTGGGTCCTTCCCACAGGCTGCAGCTCTTCACAAACTGCTCCAGTGTGGGTCCTTTCCACGGGGTTCAGTCCTTCAGGAATAGACTGCTCCAGCGTGGGTCCCCTGCAGGGCCACAGGTCGTGCCAGAAAACCTGTTCCAGAGTGGGCTCCTCTCCATGGAGTCACAGGTCCTACCATGAACCTGTTTCAGTGCAGGCTTCCCACAGGGTCACAGCCTCCTTCAGGGCATATCCACCTGCTCCGGCATGGGGTCCTCCACAAGCTGCAGGTGGATATCTGCTCCACCGGGGACTTCCATGGGCAACAGGGGGACAACCTGCATTGTGGTGGTCTTCACCACGGGCTGCAGGGGAATTTCTGCTCCAGTGCCTGGAGCACCTCCTCACCTCCTTCTTCACCGGCCTTGGTGTCTGCAGGGTTGTTTCTCTCACATTCTCACTCTCCCAGCTGCTGTTGTGTAGCCATTTTTTCCCCTTCTTAAGTATGTTATCCCAGAGGCGCTATGACCGTCGCTGATGGGCTCAGCCTTGGCCAGTGGCAGGTCCATCTTGAAGCCAGCTGGAACTGGCTCCATCCAACATGGGGGAAGCTTCTAGCGTCTTCTCACAGAAGCCACCCCTGTAGCACTCCCCCACTACCAAAACCTTGCTATGTAAACCCAATACACATAGTTCCTTTCAGCCAACAGAGACCAATGGAGATCATCTTAACAGTGTTAAACCCTTCAAGTTCATATGGAGAGGCTGCTGGAAAGGAGGTATGAGTAAAATTCTAGTAGTTGTTAAATTGTTGTATTTAGGTTGAATTATTGGGAATATGCAAAGAAATTACAATGAAAAACCTAATAGCTAGAAGAATGCAGGTTGGTCTGTTGGGAATAAAATAAAATAAATAGACATAGTCCTTTGAAGCTTGGTTTACACAAGCCCACATGATTTCCTGTGTGTGCATTTGCTGGTGATCAAGTGAATGTAAGATAGCTGAGAAAACATATCAGTAAAGCACTAGACCCCAATGTCTGAGCCCTGTTGAGAAGTGAGAAATATTAGCTCAGACACAGTTAACATAATAATGCAACTAGTTGTCTTCTACACAGAAACCTGATCAAGCCGGCCACCTTGTAGTAAAGGTCAAGAGATCACAACTCTCACTTGGACAGTGGCACCAAAACACTGCAGGTTTTGATATGTTTAAAATTTTGAAGTTATGGCTTGGTCTGATGAGAATAGCTCTCACAGAACAATGTAACAACTTGTCTCTTAGCTAAATGGCTGCATACCTATGACTTCTTGTAGTTGGGTCTGTGATCACATTATTTTTTTTTTCTGCACCTACAGTTTCCCCAGATTACTTTAATGAAGCCTGTTAGAAACACTTTTGTGACGATAACTGAGCTTCTAATACCAGATACTTATGAAATGGTTTGTACTTTTGAATTGACTACATATAGGAAGGCTTTTTTCTGTGCCTTAGACTTATTTAAAAAATATACATCGCGCTCATTGTCTTCATACCTGAGATCCCTTCTATTCTTAATATGCTGAAAAATGAATCCTTTTTCTATTCCCAGTAATGTGCTCTTCATGCCTAAAGATACAAACCAAAAGTTGAGACTTGGAGGGGAGCTGCAAGATAAAGCACGCTTTCATGCCAAGTTATCATGGTTTTAGTGATAGTACTACTATGTGATGATATGTTAGTCAAAAGATCTTCTGTCAAGTAAATTCAAATGACGTTCATTAATTTTCAATTGAGTCTTCAAGCTTTTCAGCATCTTTTTCTGCTGGTTTTCTTTGGAGGGGGCAGTCTTCTTGGATGGTTCATTTTCTGACACCAGCCAGAAGTTGTCTTCAGTAGTCTGAGAGGGAAGGAATCTTCAAAGAGAAGCACAACACCCTTCCCTCCCTGTGTCTACACAAGCCCCTTCAAATGACACTCAGTGATTGATATCTTCCTTTGCATACTACAGTATCTTGTCATAAGTGATGGAAACATACTGTGTGGTTTTCTGAATTCCCTTTGAAAATCTAATTTTGACTTTAAGTTCTAAGTAGCACAGTCAGCCTACGATATCCCATCTAATACTGTTACAGTTCAGCCTGACAGTAATCACAGTGACTCTTAAGGTAAGTTGAATAGCAAGGGTGGCAAAAATGAGATCTTCCATCAGTTTACCATTCTCTCAATTTTTGCAATGATTACTTGAGAAATGCTTTTATATTTGACCTTTAAAGATCAATGAATCAGTGTTTATTACTGATAGAGAAATATGAAATGTGTTTTAATATTTAATTTTTTTGAAAAATATTTTTATATCATTTCATGTCAAGCAAATTTTCTCTTTGGTGTTGATACAGTTTTGGTTCATGGCAGAGCAATATTGGCCTCTTGCCCTTTGTTGAATGGTGGTGGTGTTGCTGTTGTTTCATTTCTTGGCACCTGCGACAGGTACAAATAATAAAAGCGTTTGTGTTGAAAGTTAAGGTGCTGATAACTTAAAGGGTAATTATTGTTGTGTCCAAATATCTCAGAATCTGCTTGCTCTGGTCAATATTTCTATGGCGGAAGTATGGGGACTTGCATCAAAATTTTTGGCATTTGACAGAAAGAATAAAAAGGACAGCGTATCTTATTGCTTCCTTAAACTTTCACTGAGGTACTATATTTCACCCTAAATCTTTATTTTAAACAGCATATTTGTACCCTATACAGTGGGATCCCTTGAGTGCCTAGCCATGAAATAATATTATTGGCTAAATAAAAGGGTGGTTTTTAAGGCAACTTTAGGGAATGTGGTAGTCTAAAACAAAGGAAAATTTACCTCTGAACAAGAAAACACAGACAGTTTCAAGACACTGTGCCTGTTAAGGGAAGCTTAATGGCAGTCCATAACATTTACATTACACAAAGAAATTACTTAATTTGCTGTATTGTAGAAGGTAGAGCTTCTGGCCTGGAAACTTGAGGTTTTTCTAATTGTGGAATAACACCTTATCCATTGCAATACACTGGGCCTTTGAGTTGTTTTCAAATGAGAAGAGTTACCTTCAATTCAGTGCAGCAGCACTATGGTCAGAAACCTTCCAGTTAGAGGAAGCAAGGCTGATTCCACAGGGTAGCACAGTTCTTATGAGCGCTGGCAGTTGCATGCATTATGAGATTTTTCTCTTATGGAGTATGGGCTATTAATTCAGGAGCTTTATTCAAATTTACCAAATCTGCAGTTCCTGGATCCTGAAGGAAAAGGGAAAAAAACATGAGCTTTTTATCTGTATTGCTTTAAACAAGATTGAAGGGCACAGCTGTAGGGCAAGAATAGGGAACGAGGGAGCAACAGTACTTTAAGTCCTCCTTGTTTTCACAGTGAACTTACAGACCTTCTACTTCTTCTGAAAAACCTTTGATGTAAGAGATGCTGGGATACTTCATTTGCGTTAAATACTCTGGTGTAGATGTACAAACTGCTCTGTAAAACACATTTTAGTAACAAGTCCCTCAGGGATCTGTGGCAAGTATCGGCGAAGATGCTGCATTCATTTGAACCCATGTATTTGGGGATTACGCCAACTAGTAATAGCCTATGACGTACTGTGGACTATGTCAAAGCTAGTAGATAGACCCATAACACTTCCTTCAATCTGAACTGAAGGAGAAAGAGCTTCACTTTGCTTCAGCTATCAGCCAAGACTGGTTAAACTCATAGTCTGTGTGCTCTACCAGTCTGGCAGCAGCTGTAAGAGATAGGCAAAAGGTCACTGGACAAGGCACAATACCTTCACTAAAGTCACGCTTGGAAGCCTTTGTCAAGGAAAATGCGTCACTGGTCGTTTTCCTCTGTGCTTATGACAATAGGACCTTGCACACAAATAACAAAAGGCATACAACAAAGAAAAACTCATAGACCAATTTCAGCACATGTCAATCTCCAGGACTGCAATAGTGGATGACTGCTTGGGAAAGAAGTGATGCAAACAAGAGTTGTAGAATTGGGTCATCAAGAAGTCAATGCATTTAGGATGCAAGCATTTAGTTATGTGTGCAGTTAGAGCAGTTAATCACAGCAAATTTGGCATGACTAAGTTTGGAAAGGTTTTATCCCCTGAAAACATACATTAGATGAGGATCTGGAGTAGTACAACTATATTAAAGTCTTCAGGTACAACCTGCAAGTAATTTCTGGTTAATGAGAAAGATATATTACTAGTAATTGAAAGATTGCATCACCGTTTGTTATTATTCATGTCTATCCTCACGTTCTTTTCACCTGAATGCAAATGAAAAAGTAATGTATAAATCAATTAAAGTATAAATCATATCATGCCTAGCAAAATGTGTAAATATAAACAAAATGAAGGTACTTGGAGAGGCTATGTACCATATCAAAATGAAGAAATATATTACTGTTTAGATGCAATAGAAAACATATGAAATACTGTCATAAATGTGAAATATTTAAGGAAACTTGCATACATTATCATCTGCAAATTAGCATGTATAAAAGTAAAATGAACTCAATTTTGAAAGTTGTGATTTTCATATTAAGACCTGGCATTCTAGTTCTGCACTGAAAATGTCATTGCAACAGTAGATCCAAAACAGGAAAGGAGAGTGAAAGCTGGAGTCCAAAGAAGTGTAGTCAGTGTTTGTTATTAATCATAGAATCATAGAATCATAGAATGCTTTGGGTTGGAAGGGACCTTTAGAGGTCATCTAGTCCAACCCCCCTGCAGTGAGCAGGGACATCATCAACCAGATCAGGTTGCTCAGAGCCCCATCCAACCTGACCTTGAATGTTTCCAGGGATGAGGCCTCCACTACCTCTCTGGGCAACCTGTTCCAGTGCTTCACCACCCTCATTGTAAAAAATTTTTTCCTTATATCTAGCCTAAATTTCCCCTCGTTTAGTTTAAAACCACTNGCTGGATGCAGTACTCCAGGTGAGGTCTCACCAGAGCAGAGTAGAGGGGCAGAATCACCTCCCTCCACCTGCTGGCCACGCTTCTTTTGATGCAGCCCAGGATATGGTTGGCCTTCTGGGCTGCAAGCGCACACTGCTGGCTCATGTCCAGCTTTTCTTCCATCAGTACCCCCAAGTCCTTCTCCGCAGGGCTGCTCTCAATCCCCTCATCTCCCAGCCTGTATTGATAGCGGGGGTTGCCCCGACCCAAGTGCAGGACCTTGCACTTGGCCTTGTTGAACCTCATGAGGTTTGCACAGGCCCACCTCTCCAGCCTGTCCAGGTCCCTCTGGATGACAGAGGATTAAGGATGTTCTGTTCTTTTTATGAACTGCTTAGATCCCTAACTGAGATGTGTTCTAGAACATAAGAATTTTTTATTTGCTTTATTATGTTAATATCAAGGTACATGCCTAGGAAACAAATATACCAACAAGTGGTGTACGCTTGTTCTACCACTCTCCCAGGCTAAGGAATTACAGTTTTGCAGTAGCCCTTAATTTCCATTTTGCCTGGGAAAAAATTATTACCAGATGGCACATGGCTATTTTTACACGTTGTATGGCAAGTTTCCAGCTGATAATTATGACATTACTGCAACAGTCTATGTTTTGTGTTATGAATATTTGGCACTTAGCTTAGTAACCACTCCTTAGAAGTGGTTACTTCTCCTGCTCTCTTTCCTCCCCCGCCTTTCTCTCCTCTCTTCCCCTCTTTGCCTCTGTCATGCTCAGCTGAGACAGAAACAAAATTCAGGAAGCACCATCTAAGAAAGCAATAATCTTTTCCTGAGTCTATAATTCATCCAGGAAAAAACAGACAACATGCAACTAAAAATCCCTTCCATTAATCCCTTCTCACTGCCAAAAAATTATAATTTCTGATTTTGTGTAATTTTTTTATATTTTCATGTTTTAGACTCTGTCAAGGGTAAGTCAGGAGAAATCATCTCATTCATTGAGCATCAGAAAAGCCATGTACCTCAGTAGTCAATTTGCTGCTGATGCTTTCAGACCTGTCATATGACATCTATGTTACAGCATTCAGTCATCTACTTTATTAGGTATCTTGCTTTAAAGCCTCCCAGGAAGGCTGTGCGAGAGAGGGAGAAACTGAAAGCAAAGATAATTGTAATTACAGTCATTTTGTACTGTTATGTAGTAGTAATAAATCTAGAATTGCAATGTAACACTCCAGAGTAGAGCCAAGTCTTAAAGCATACTGGAATTAATAGCTGTACTTTGTTAGTGCACCAACTTGCATACATGGAAACAGCAAATTTCAGAGATGAGGAGGGAAAACATTATAATATTATTTTATTCCAAGTCTGGAAGCCTGTCTTGATTACCTTAACTCCTCTGAGGATCATATAATTTACCTTGAATGTCTTAGAATCCTGCCTCTGTCATCCTTTTAACACTCTTCAAAACTTAATATGTTTTTAAGGAAATATAACCATAAATGCAATAAAAGTGTTCATATATACGGTGGTATGTGTAAGTGAGAGATGGCGGGGGGAGCATAACAAGAAAATGGAAAGTTAGTATATTTCAGGACTGTTGCTATAGAATGTTTTTAAATGGTTAATTAAGATTCATAAATGTTTGCCAGCTTGTTTCCCAGTTTCAGTGACAAAAATAAAATGCTATGTGGCTTAAATGAGAATTAGTCCTTTGTGTATAAAGAAGGACTTGGTGGAAAGCTGTGCGTTTCCAAACTGTATTTTGCTGCTTAGACAAACTGAATGTGAATCATGCATCATTTGGCACTGTTGTTTCTTTATTTATTTGCTTTTAGCCCATACTTTAGGCTAATTAATCATGTAGAGTATCCTTTGCTATTCCCCACCCCAAATAAATTAACAATTTGTTTTGCTGGAGACAAAATGCAGTAATTTTCTCTGAGTGAACTGAAAGTACAAAGCAAATCCAAACAGGAAAAATACCAATTGAAGACCTGCTTAATTCTCCTTTACTCAAAAAAAAAAAAAAAAAATCAAAGGACTAATGCTCCACACTGCTCTTTACTTGGTCTTCGAGGGGGGAGCATGATCCAGTAGCAGACTGCATATGCTCAATCCAGTTCATACATGCATTGGCCAGAGGTAGAGGATAGTTCTGAGGGAAATAAGGAGCTCTACTTAAATAAAGCAGGAAAAAGCAAGTTTCAGAATGAGACAATCTTTTTGAACATTAAAAAGAAAAAATCTGGTGAATAATATGAAGAGGCTATGCAGCCACGTTCCTCTTCTCATTAAAAAAAACCTGGTGTCTGTATAAATTGAAGCTACAATGCAAGTATCTGCAGAAAACTGGGAGCTTTATTAACAATTTAGTTAAGTTATAAGAATATAATGAAAATAATAGGCAAAATGTAATGACAGAACAATGATTCTAAATTCTTGTGCTAATGAAATTTTTAAAGTAAAAGCAATTACACATGCTAAACATCTCATGTCAATGAACTGTGTTCTGCCTTTAATGATGGATCTCATTACAATTGAATGTGGCTTTAATCCTCTTGTCTCTTGCTGCACTGATTTTGAAGATTAGCATTCTGGGAGACTGAGTCATCAGGTTATTCTGAACAAGTTTTGCAATCATTGACTTCGAGCGGAGTTCTGATCAGTGTAGTACAAGGTTAAGATAATGCTTGCTCTTCTTGACATTTTGCCTCTCGTTTTCTGTTAGGGAGACAATCAGCTGGCTGTGAAAGATTTAACAAGTAAAGGTGTTTTAAAGTATTCTCTAAAACCAAGTTAATGGCACAAAATAATGGGGAACCAACCTATTATAAGGCCTAATTTAAACATACTTTGCCAAATTAAAGTGTAGCCTTTCACCTGTAGTGCTGAACATCCTCTCCACATTTGTCTTTTCATTTAACTTCTGCAGGACAGCTCAGTTTGAGATGTCTAAATACCTGAAGCTGAAGGCATGTAAGACCGATACCAGACCATATTTTTTCTCCAGTAGCAATGCTGCCTTACTGGACATGTGTGAAGGAAGTTGATGTGGTTCCAGTCTTCCAAGTGCAAGAGACTGGCATAGTGAGGATTTATGTAACATCTCCTCAGTTTAGCAAGATTTGTCTTCCAAACTGAAGGCCACTCCTCATGCTGGTGTTTTAAAGATGAATCTACTTTTGTTCTTGCTTCTGCTGGACTGAGATGGTCAAAGGCACTAAGAAAACTGGATGCCAGAAATTGGATCACTCATGTCTGAAAGTCCTAGAGAGAGAGATTCTGCAGGTGCAACTCAGTCAAAGCTTCCTGGTGTTCTTAAAAACCACTCTTGCCATGTTAGTTTTTAATCTCCGTAAAAAGGATCTACCTGCATTAATCTGACAAATTTATGTAAATATTGCCCCAGCTAAACTTCATGCCTTTGTATGTCTACTGAGTCAACATACATTATTTACAAAGAGCAAGCAATGCAACATCTAGAAAAATAAGAAATACCTTAATATAAAGCAATTACTTTCATGAGAACCTTCCATCTCTTGGCTTTGCTACACTCATCTTTCTCTTAGTGTGTTTCACAAGATGCTGATTTCTTCTGTGCATTGCTTCTTGCTGCATTCGCATCCTGATCCTTTGCCAGAGAGACTTTGCAGG
>VYZW01058375.1:2683-15460 GCA_013401315.1 Balaeniceps rex | reverse complement strand
GCCGCCCTGTGGCCTTCCCTGCCCTGACCCGCCGCGGGGAAGTCAGCGGCGGGGCTTTCCCAGCCGCAGTGCCAAGCTCTGCACTTGCGTCTCTGGCGAAGGGTGGCGGGCAGGCTTTCACATCCTCATACCCCAGGGAAACATCTGCCGCCGCCGCGGCTCCATCGTCGATCGTCCAGCTGCCGGGGTATACATAATTAATGCCAACCCAGTAACGCACCAGCACGCCCGCACCTCCGCTCCAGGGGCAGCTCCTTTGAAACAGCCAGGCCTGCGCTGGTGCGGACTGCGCCGTGGGGTGGCCAAACGTACAGTGGACTTGCTTCATTCTCACTGCAGTTGTTCCTAAAAAAAAAAAGAGAGCAAGGAGGTTTCCATTGCAAAACCAAAGAACTATGCTGATCTAGTCACTGTCATGAGCATTTAGCTGCTCAGCCTTCGTTTCACTGCTACAGAAAGACATTTAAGAAAGTGTCTGGAATCCCAGGACATTTGCAGGTTTCTGTGGCATAAGAGTTTTTAATTTGTAGTAGGTTAGAGAAAGAATTTTTTGAAAGAATGGAGGGGGAGAAAATGAGTTATCTGGGAAGCAAATAAAGTCTGGCAGGAAAATTTCAGTCTCTTGGAAAATTTGGTATGTGGTTACTGTGCCAGAGAAGAAAAGTAGCTGTTTACATCAAAGAACCAAGATGACTGCTCCACAGGAATCCTGAAGGAAAACAAAAGGCAGACATCTAGCAAAGAGGACTACCTTAGACATATGACCAGCTCATCCATGTGCTTCCCTAAAGCACGGATCACTTCTGAAAATTGACAGTAGAAACAATTCAGCCTTACTTGGCAAATTTACTTCCCAGGATAATCTGGACAGAATCCCTGACAACAAAATCCAATCTAAAGCTTTAATTGCATTTCACTCTGCAAAATGAATGCAACAAAACATGAGTCATCCTTGCAATGTCTTCCGGATGTGCCTTGCCTGGGTCCCATGTCTTCGCCTCTCCTGCCATCTCTTTCTAAAGCTTTCCAGGGGAAGATAAGCAGCGGGGAAAAAGGTCAGTCAAATTTTGGAAGTATCTTTTCACTGATTTCAATGTACAAGTGTCATAGAAAGCAGACACAAGATGTGTCAGACAGTACTGTGTTTTCATCATGTTGGCTTAGCCTT
The DNA here is from genome assembly GCA_013401315.1 of Balaeniceps rex. Taxonomy (NCBI): domain Eukaryota; kingdom Metazoa; phylum Chordata; class Aves; order Pelecaniformes; family Balaenicipitidae; genus Balaeniceps; species Balaeniceps rex. The sequence continues at coordinate 14,292 of VYZW01058375.1, read as the reverse complement.
ACAATGCTGGTACTGCATATACAACGTTCTCACCTGTCACTTTTTACCCATTTTAGTTCTTGTGACCTATCTATGAAAGCTGTCTAATTTTTCCTGACAAGGACACAAAATAAAGGCCCCCATAGTGTGAAATGTATCTTCAAATAAATGTAGTTTGATTTTTCCGAAGTGCCAGACCTTTGCACATGGCACCAAATTCATGGAGAGAGCACCTCTATAAATCAGACTGCTTTTGTTTAGATTGCTAAATGAAGACCGTCAAGCTTGGGATTAGGAAATGAGTGCTGCATATTCTGACCTGAGACATTAATGGATTTGCCAACCTGATAGAACAAATGCAAAACTCTGGAGGAAATTAAGCTGCACGGAAAACTCTGGTGTCAATGTGATTTACTTATTCCAAGTAATAATTGTAAGTTTTCTGTATTTGCATTTATCTGTGGTTGTGTTTGATAAACTTTGCTTGCGTTAAATCTGTGTTTCAATTTTATTCATATTTGTGATCTAGATACCAACAGAATAGCTTATTTTAAAATACTTCAGTGAAAACACCATATAATACTTACTAAGATTGAAAACTTCTTAATTTTGCCTCTACTAGATGAATAAGTAATTGGGGATGCCATTTCAAGTTGCTATGTGTATCCACTTGAAGGACTAGATTACGGTGGTACGCATGAACCATGTTTCACACCAGGAGACATTTCATTGTGAGGTGGTTTCCATCGTTACCAAGCAACAAAAAACCTCTCTGCTCATTCAATGGCTCCGTTCTTTTTTGTACCATACTTGATAAATCTCTTTTCAGGAAAGAATTCACTACTTAAATCACTGCCTTGCTCTTTATGGTTTCTATGTACTGATCTTCTGGAGGATGACCTGCAGTTTTACTGTGGTTTGTTGGCTAGGACTTCAGAAACTTGGAGAAACAGGAGCAAGTGGAGTCTTTTAAGTTTAGTGCCACATAAGGACAATAGAAGAGAATGACTGTGATTTCCCATGGAGCTGAAAAGCAGGCAAGTGCCTTTAAAAAGTCCGCCTTGTCAGCTGAAGCAGTTCACAAGATGGATCGCCAACAGTATTGAAGTCTGTTAAAGAAGATGTGCATGCCTGTTGTGAGAGGTCCTGAGAACAGACGTGGCTTTGCGAGCTTTGAAGAGAAAAACAGTAATTCTTTCCTTAAATTCAATCCATTCACCTCTCCAGTAGAGCCGAATTACCCTTTATTCCCACACAGGGATGATGTGCCTTTAGTGGATCCCTGCTCAGGTTTTGTGAGTCCAGGAGCAGATGCTTACCTGCAGCTCAATGTTGGAAGAGCTATTGAATTCCTGGTGGACTACAGTGATCGGAAACCTCACCAGCGGGTCCCCGTCACAGGAAAGAGAGGCCAGCCTGGCCACTGGAGGCAGCTGATCCTCCTGGAGGAAACAGCCAGGACAGAAGGTGGAACTCCAGGGCTGTGTCAGCTGCTTCTGTCAGGGCACGACTTGGAGGTAAAGCAAACTACTATTTTTATTTTTTAATCACCAAAGAAATTGGTGATGCTTAATAAATAAATACGATTAGTTTCTGAACTCCATCTCCCAAGGTCCTGAAAGAGCAACCTCATAAAATATATTTGCCCTGGATATTTGAACTGAATATAACAACTGCAGTAGAGTGTTTGTATGATTTATTGCCGCTGCTGTAGCAAAGAGCTACCAGTCAGCAAATTCTACAAGCATTCTAATGCTAAAAAAAAATTAAACTCTTTGAAGAGAAAGAATGTTTTAAAAAACCTATTTAGGTAAATTGTGAAGTTATATATGATAGTCCTAACGAGCACCTGCTTTAATGTAAACCAAAATAACAAATCACTCCAGAGTCGGGAAATCCCCTGGATATTTCTCTGTCTTTTAGTATTTCCTGACAAGTTGCAGTGCAGCACATTTAAAGACCTATTCCAGTGTCTAGTTGATTGGAGAACAGAAGTTCTTTAGGACTGACATCACATGTTGGTCAAAGTACGTATTACCCTCTTATTTTATATCTTATATCAATGTGTTACACATAAAGTTGGGTCTGATCATTTCATGCTGATTACAGCATCAAAATGGAAATTTACTCTTTAACGTGAAGCAAAATTGGGTTGGTGGTTAATATTCAGAATAATATAATAATTAATAAGAATTTAATAAGCAGAAATATCTACCCAGTGCTTCTAAAGGCAGACATAATTAGCAGTAAGCAATATGGTTGAATTTTTATAAAGATTAAGCCAATTCCAGTGATTTTCATAGAGAAATGCTCACTACAGCTAAAACAAATTTTTGTGAGAACTCAGGCAACTTGCTCATAGATAGGGGGGAGGCATTTCTTAGAACATGGTAAAGAAATGTAAATAAGCTCCTTGTTCCATTTTACTGTGAGGTGACAACACTCTTGCTTCATAGTTAGCTATACATTATCCGTGTTATTGTCACCATAAAGTCTCTACATGCTATAAATTCAGGCAGTGGGTTTGGTTCCTTATTTCTGTCTTCGAACTTTGCATCTTAAGTCACTTTAAGCTTACTGCAGTCATATAACAGAACCCAAAAGAACCCAAGAAACCACAAGGGATAAAAAAATAGACTCCATAATTTTCCTTTTTTTTTCTTGCTCATCCCATATAATTTTCACTCTTATTTCTCAGTTACTGTGTTCTCCATTTACATATGAAATTAGACCTCAGACACCAATCAGAACTGATCAGCTGGGTTTTTTTGAAAGCCTCTGGAAAAGTGAAGGGGAAAGAAGATTTGAGAGATGCAATTCTATCGACCATTAATTTTTCCAACGCAGAGAAAAGCAGAGACAGGGATAGAGATACTCTGGCAGATAGAGACACACCTGAAATGAATGAACACAGCCAAAAATCTGAAACTGAATGTCATCAAGTCCTACTTCTACTAATTTTAAAATATAAGAGGTCAAAAACAGTGCACAGTTTTCGAATGACAGTGAGGTGCAGTGAAGCTTGAGACTGCTGGTTTTGTGAAACCTCTCTGCATATGTCTTTAAGTGGTGACATAAGAATCTCACTTTTTCCTTTAAAAACAAAACAAAAAGATGTTCTGGCTTTCACGGTTTCTGAGAAACAGCTTAGAAATGTGAATGAGTACATCTTCAGTTTCTGCCTCGGAATCCAAACCAGAAATTCCCCAAATTCATTATCCATCATTGAATCCTGCTTTGTCAGATTAGAGATTAGCTTAAGTAATAAACTGAAACTGACAGTATCTTTAAGCTTGTCATTAGTTAAAAGTGACAAGGCCAAGACACTGAGTTCCCAACTTGGACAAGAACAGATCATGCCATTTTCAATCCTGTGGACTGAGCAAATCATTAGGGGCATTGAAACCTCCAGAAAGTTGACTTAAAGAAAAAAATATTGCCATTTTTATGCTAGATCTTTCTGCTGAAAGCAAAAGGAGAAGTAAATGTGAGAAGATTAATCATCCAGGCCAGTAGTGTCAAGATGGCAAATTACAGTATACAGTGCAAAAGCAGAGGTCTCGAGAAATGTGTATGTACAATTGTCAAAGCAAATGTAAAATTATGTACATGTCCTCCTAAGGACTTTATAGCTGACATGAGTCTTTTACACATACAACACAAGGAATAACAGTTGTAACCTTTAGCTCTTTAATCAATGAACCAGAGGAAGACCCTGGGAATTACCGACCTGTCAGCCTCACCTCTGTGCCTGGGAAGATCATGGAACACATCCTCCTAGAAGTTATGCTAAAGCACATGGAGGACAGGGAGATGATTCAAGACAGCCAGCATGGCTTCACCAAGGGCAAGTCCTGCCTGACTAACCTAGTGGCTTTCTATGATGGAGTAACTGCATCAGTGGACAAGGCAAAAGCAATGGATGTCATCTGTCTGGACTTCCATTATGCCTTCAACATGGTCCCCCAAAACATCCTTCTCTCTAAATTGGGGAGATATGGATTTGATAGGTGGACTGTTCGGTGGATAAGGAACTGGTTGGATGGTCGCAGTACCAGCTGGTAGTGGTCAACGGCTCGATGTCCAAATGGAGACTGGTAACAAGTGGTGTTCCTCAGGGGTCCATACTGGGACCAGTGCTGTTTAATATTTTCATCAATGACATAGACAGCGAGATCGCGTGCACCCTCAGCAAGTTTGCAGATGACACCAAGCTGAGTGGTGCAGCTGACACGCCTGAGGGACAGGATGTCATCCAAAGGGACCTGGACAGGCTGGAGAGGTGGGCCTGTGTGAACCTCATGAAGTTCAACAAGGCCAAGTGCGAGGTCCTGCACCTGGGTTGGGGCAACCCCCAATATCAATACAGGCTGGGGGATGAAGGGATTGAGAGCAGTCCTACGGAGAAGGACTTGGGGGTACTGATCGGTGAAAAGCTGGACATGAGCCAACAGTGTGCGCTTGCAGCCCAGAAGGCCAACCGTATCCTGGGCTGCATCAAAAGAAGCGTGGCCAGCAGGTCGAGGGAGNTTGCAGCCTTTCAGTACTTAAAGGGGGCCTATAGGAAAGATGGGGACAGTCTTTTTAGCAAGGCCTGTTGTGACAGGACAAGGGGTAATGGTTTTAAACTAAAGGAGGGTAGATTTAGGCTAGATATAAGGAAGAAATTTTTTACAATGAGGGTGGTGAAGCACTGGAACAGGTTGCCCAGAGAGGTAGGGAAGGCCCCATCCCTAGAAACCTTTAAGGTCAGGTTGGACAGGGCTCTGAGCAACCTGATCTAGTTGATGATGTCCCTGCTCACTGCAGGGGGGTTGGACTAGATGACCTCTTAAGGTCCCTTCCAACCCAAAGCATTCTATGATTCTATGATTCTATTTTTATGGAACTAGTAGGACATATGGAGGGACATATTTGAGCCATCTACTTCTTTACTGTAGAGGGCACTAGTATGTGCATACATATTAAGTAATTGCAACATTTCAGACATAAAACTTAATGGAAGCATTCCCATATAAGTACAAGTTGTATATTTGCAGATAGCATTTAAAGTTTACACAAAACTGAGGCAATGAAGATGCAGTCACCATCTCTACTGCAAGCATGTGACCTGTTTAAGAGACACTTTCTGAAAGAATTTTTTAATTCCAGAGTGATTCAGTTTGAAAGCTCTTCATAGTGCAAAGGTCCACAAATTCTGTCAAGCTTTTCAAAAGCAGCAACTTAAAGTTATAGCACAATGAGCAAAAAACTCTTTTAAAAACCAGGTCGTATTATTTCAATATCTACATATAGCATTAGGATACTAAGTCTCTTTTACTGAAAGCTCTGATTTTCTTTTAAACTTTGTCAGAGTGATTAGTTCTGCAAGAACTAATTTTGCATTCTGCACAGTGGTTTTCAACTTTTAGTCTTTGTATATTTAGAAATATATCTTTCCCAAAGTCACCAAAAAGAATTATGCTAGTTAATGGCACAGCAGTTTGAATGATAACTCTCATACATATCCCTTACCTTATTTATAGGATTATTTTTTGGGTTTTATCCTGATTCCCTAAGGAGATAAGTTATTTCCATTCGTCTTGTTTATTTATCTATTGGTTCTCCCCTAATAACTTCCAATCCCATTGGCCAATTTCTGCCAAATTTGACAGAGGTATAAACATCTCAAGGATAATTGCTTCCCTGCAAGATTTTTGAAGGTTGAAGTCTGGGGGGAGGAAAGACAAAAATGAGTGTTCCTCTTGAGGGAGCTGAAACTCGGGCATTATAACATCTTTCTATTTGGCAGCAGCTCGCTTGGTTATCAGCATGTGTGTACTGGCTCACCAATCAGTAGATATGTGATTCTACAGTAACTGCAGGATATGGCCTCTTGGTGAGTAAGCCTGATTTACAAGGCCAGGTCAGGGAGAGCTCAAATTATTGGAATATGAGGTTCAGAGGATGAGGGAGGGAGAGAAATCAGTCACCTACTGCTCATGGAATAGCTTGTTTGTTGCTTTCAGGGTTGGCAAAGACTCTGTAACTCTAGAAATGCGATATGCAGTTACTAGTTTGGGTTGCATTAACAAGCTTTTATTATTATGTTTGCTAATTTGGATACTTCCCTTTATACAGTTAGTACTGTACATGACAATATGTGAAGTAGGCCAAACCATAGCAATGTATGTTGTGATACTATTTATCACTTACTTTCATCTTCTGTGTAATTTAATGTATTTTTGTGGAATTTTGTAATTCAGAGTGGTAAGAGGTAACTGAACATTAGTGCATCAATTTTTGTGAGAAGCCATGAGTTGTTTTCATCCAGTTTAAAACAGTAAGTATTGTTGCAAATTGATTAACACAATAGGAAGCCCTTTCTTTCAGGTTGAAGAACTCCAGTGAAAGTTGCTCCTGCTCTACCTGACCAAAACCATATTTTTGCATTTTTTATGGATCCCAATCACAAGGCAAGTGTCAGGTGCTGTTCTTGTAATGACAGAAAACATATTTAAATCATTTTGTTTCTAGTCTGCTTTCCATTTAACATACTTTTGGCAGTGATTACACTAGTGTAGTGAAATCAGACTTTTTCATTTCTTCATCTAATTATATTGAAATAAGGGCTATATTTCAGGTAGCTGTATGTTAGCATGATCAGATTTTAATGGTGGCCATCACTCTGATAATTTTCATTTTTTGTACTCCAACCAGAGGGTTAAGGCATTTAGACTGTAATGTGAGACTGATACTACCGATGTCAGTTATGTGTAACTGGAGACAGAGTTAGAGCAAAAATACGAGAATGTACAAAAGATACCAAAACCTCATACTTGGTATAAATACTCATATATTTCCTACTTAGGCACTGCCTTATTTGGTGCAAGTCACAAACAAATAAGTAAATCAAAATACATCAATGATTCCATAGGGCAAGTCTAATTAAGTCTTTCGCATACTGAAAATGTAATGGCATCCTTCATCCTTCTACACTGATGAGACTATTCATAGTCCTTTAAGTGTCGCATATGCTTAAATAGTTTGAATAGAATGGACTATTTCAGTTGGAAGGGATCTACAACAATCATCTAGTCCAACTGCCTGACCACTTCAGGCCTGACCAAGTTAAAGCATGTTGTTAAGGGCATTGTCCAAATGCCTCTTAAACACTGACAGGCTTGGGGCATTGGCCACCTCTCTAGGAAGCCTTGTTCCAGTGTTTGACCACCCTCTCGGTAAAGAAATACTTCCTAATATCCAGTCTAAACCTCCCCTGGCACAGCTTTGAACCTATCACTGGATACCAGGGAGAAGGTATCAGCACCTCCCTCTCTACTTCCCCTTCTCAGGAAGCTGTAGAGAGCAATCAGGTCACCCCTCAGCCTCCTCTTCTCCAAACTAGACAAGCCCAAAGTCCTCAGCCTCTCCTCATAGGACACTCCTTCCAGCCCTTTCACCAGCTTTGTTGCCCTCCTCTGGACGCATTCAAGTACCTTCACCTCCTTCTTAAACGGTGGGGCCCAGAACTGCACACAGTACTCAAGGTGAGGCCGCACCAATGCTGAATACGGCGGGATGATCCCCTGTTTTGACTGGCTCTTTATGCTGTGTTTGATGCACCCCAGGATGTGGTTTGCCCTCTTGGCTGCCAGGACACACTGCTGGCTCATATTGAGCCTGCTGTCGACCAGCACCCCCAAGATCCCTTTCTGCAGGGCTGCTATCCAGCCACTCCTCTACTAATTTATACTCATGCCCAGCATTACTCCGTCCTAGGTGCAGAGTCCAGCATTTCAACTTGTTAAATTTCATCCCATTAATCATAGCCCAATGCTCCAATCTATCTAGATCCCTCTGCAAGGACTCTTGTCCCTCAAGAGCACCTCCCAGTTTGGTATCATCAGCAAACTTGCTAATGGTGCATTTAGCTCCTGCATCCAGATCGCTGATGAATATATTGAACAGAACTGGCCCTAGAATTGAGCCCTGAGGAACACAGGTTATAGCAATGAACATCATACAAATACATCAGGCATATGTGAGGGACTGCAAAGTGCGTTTGCTATGCCATTTTATAAATAATATAACAAATGGAAAGCTACATTCCTGAGGAGTACAGAGGCAAGGACATTCTAGTAGTTTTTAAACTTGTATTCACTATATTAAATTTTCCTTCCTGATAAAATTCCTCAGAAATAGATCCATTCTTGATCTTCAGTGCTGGCTGGTCAAGTATGTGAAATTGCATGTTTCACATTCTGATGCAAAAGAAAATAGTAAACTAGGAAAATGCAAATACATACAGTTCACTCTCTAAACAAGCAATCATAGTATTATATATGTTGATAGCATTGCTTTCTGCCATGTATTTGATTTCTCTTAGGAATCAAGGGATCCTTCTGCAAGGTGGAGAGAAGAAAAAACAAGGGACTATTTCTACAAGTCAAATACTCGAAAGTGAGACACCATTTCTTTTAAAAACAGTTTTTGCTTGTGGTCTGCTTCATTTTTTCATCTTCTTTTTGCTACTATGCACTTTTAGGTAGCAGGACATATAAGACTACAAACAATTTTTCTATCACTCAGAAATTCTGGTGTTTTACCAGCATTTAGCATAGGATTCATCTCATGAACTTTAGTTATCTAAAAGCTTGCATCCTGTCTGTGCCTTTCTTCTGCACTTCCTCTATAGGCAGTGAAGAGAAACAGGAGTTTCCAAAAGGGCATTCTGTACATCTGTCTTCAACGGCTATCACAGGCATGATATGACTGGTGTCTAATCTCTATTTATGTCTCGTCTCACTTAACTGATTATTCAAATTTAGACAAAATAAAACCCATCACTGTAAGCTTATTGGAAGATAAACTACCTCTCTCAATTAGTGAGTGAGAAAGTTTTAAAGAAGATAAGCCTGTGAAACTGTACCATAACTACTTGTTCCCCAACAAGCAACATATAATTCCAGGCTTTTCATTTCCCTTTAAACTAGAAATATACACCTTTGTTATTTTCTACATCCTTCTTTGTCACATAATTCCTTATTAGCTACCAATGTCATTCACTAATGATTATACGGGAACTTTTTTGTCTTCTTTTTTATTGTTGATCTAGAGCTTATGAAGAAGTTCCTTGGGATAATATATTACCTTCCAAAATCCAGCCTCTAGAATCAACAGTGGAAGTGTTGGTTGATCCTGTTTCCCAGTGTTTCACAAAAAGGAGATACTATCCTGAACCTGAAATAAGCCAAGCCAGTGAACAATTTCTTGCCAACTGGTTTTAGGTTTTGCTAATATAGCCTAAATTTTGTGTAGGTCATACACATAAACCTGCAGCAGTGTTTTCAAATAAAAACAGAACCACGTGAGCACTTAAGGTCATCAGCACACTCCAGTAATCGCCTGAAATGATTTCATATTTTTTCCCTCCCCCTCTCCTGTAAATTGGTACAGAAGAAGATATGCATGCACGGTACCAAAGGAGAGGATAAGGATATTGATGAAAAATGGGTTGATAGGAATGATGCTGTAGCATAACAAATCTCACGTTAAGTTAGTTTGCTTGTGATTATTAAGTGTAGTAATTATTTTTACTAAACTAAAATTCAGTCCTGCAATTGGTTCTGATTGCTGCATGAAAATCTATTAAGCCAAATTATTTAGGTAATGTTGCCTTACAAGAAGCATCTAATTATGATTTTAGGTTGTTGGAGGCTTCTGGGACAGATTTCAAACATGATCTTTTAGCTCTCCACAGAGACTGGTTAATTCGTAGGTTTCATTTTTTTGTGAATATCGGGGTCCTCTGAACACTTCCTTTGTGAAGTCTGCATACAGTTAATTATTTCAGAAGACTAAATTCAGCAGCATTCTGTAACTAGAGAGGTTAAGATAATCAATAACTATATGAAAAGTATACTCTAACATGCTTCTCCTGTGAGAGAGTTAAATATAAAAACCAGAACAGAAGAAATCTATGAAGTGAATGATTTTCATGACTGCATACATATGATGTTTTCATTGAGACATGACATTTATGAAAATACCACAGTAATCATACACATGCACAAACTCAAGGTTTTATCTGCTGTCTGTAGAATCCAAAACAATCTTGGAGTGGAACATTTTAGATGAGCCCAGTAAAGGGTGACAGGAGGTTCAGAAGGGCTCAGATAAGAGTCAAGCAGAGACGGGGAAGGAAAGGTTGGTCAAAGCAAGATAGGAAAGCTAGAACTTGCCTCTTTTCCAGGCCATGAGGCAGCAGGTTTGCTTGGGCAAACTCAATGGACAGGTGTGCTACTGGGCACAGGCAGGCATACGATGGGAGAGACAGGTACCTCTGCAGGGTGGAAGGGAGATAGAAAACTCTATCGTTATGGTTTCTTGAATGTTGCTCTTTCAAAGGAATACAGACATGGCCAGTGAGAGCAGCTTACAGGGACAGACCAAGAGAGAAATTCAGACCTGATGTTAAGTTTTCCCATGTTCTCAAGAATTGAATGAGAGAAGTGTTACAAGTAGAGAAGCAGTTCATTTTTAAAGAAAACTTTCTTACACTATCCTAGGAAATTGACTGAAGTCCCAGTATCTGATGATGAAGATTAGAAGCAAGATTCTGCCTGCTGAACTCGGTCATTTAGCATATATGCCAATATAATAATTTACCATGGTCTTTAACCAAATTCAAATGAACATTGCATCATTCCAAGAGCAAAACTTTGATTTGTCACCACCTCTCTTTTGAGACCTCATAAATATTCTATCAGAATATTCTGTCTGGTGAAAAAAAGGTGATTGATCTGTTTTGTCTTCAACAGTGTAAGCCGAAGCCCTCAAACCTGTCATATCCCTTTGCATACGTAAGTGCAGTGTCCCTGGGTTGTTTCTACATTTTTGATTAAGCCCAAGCAATCCATCTCTCATTTTCTGAAGCAAGAGTTGTAGATGGCCTATGTTATCTAATCTTAAGGTGTTTTCTGGTGCCAAGGGAGAGCATGTGCTGAGTCTCCTCTGCTTGCAGGTGACTCCGGCCTTTTACCTGTAAACTAGAAATCAGGATCCATTATGTCCTCTTTGGAAGAATTTCCCAGTCTGATTATGGGCATATCCAAAAGACAAGAGATGACACATTTCTGTCTTATTTCCATTCTTCCCAAGCCTCCTCTCTGCACATATGTACTACAGCTGTCATTTGTTATGTGCTGCAAGTTCAGCAGATGATTGTTTTCACCCTGGGACATGCCCAGCACACAGGGCAATTCATGTCTGTGTTTTTTCTTGTGGACCATTTTAATAAATAACTAGAATTTTGGAGCATGCAGTGTATGGTTCAGCTGCCTCCACCAGCTGTCTTATGAATAATGTACATATCTTTGACTTCCTTTCTATCCAAACAGTGGCTGTGTTGGTGCAGTAAGTTTTGAAGACATTGACAATGCCGATGTAGACTTAATCCCACTTAACCATGTGCTAACTTCAAAGCCTCACTTCACAAACACTGCACAGTATGTTTCTCTTATTAGCATGATTTTGATACTGCCTCTTGAGTTCTTGTTACTTGGGAAAGGGGAAAAAAACAGTTAAAGATCTGGTCTTGAGCCAAATGAAAATGAAAAATGAAAAAAACTGGGGGGGATGCTCCTTAT
>VYZW01058374.1:31529-45054 GCA_013401315.1 Balaeniceps rex | reverse complement strand
TTTCACTTTGGAATTAAAGAGAATGTTATCAAATTGATAAATAATCATGCTGTGTTTCACAGAGATCATATGATAGATAACACTTATAAATATTCTTTTTCAATATTTTACCCAACAGTCTATAGCAAAAACTTCAGAAAGTCCATTTTCACCAGAAAAGCATATATTTTTTCCAAGCTTATGCATGATCTAACAGTATACTCCAAATTAGACAGATATACTATAGTGTTATAGAAGCTTTTTCTCCTTTTGCAATTTCAAGTATTGGATTGCCTTTTTAATAAGATATTGTTCCAGTTCAATTGGGACAATCAAAATCTGGCAATTCGTNAGTATTAACTGAATCAGCTTATCAACTATTTGTTTTCTTGTACATTAAGTGCATGTTGCTTTACAAGAAACCAAAGACGAACCTTGATTTTGATTTCGTATCCAATATAAATGTGATTAAAATCAGGCTGATGGTCTCCACCTTAAGGATATGAAATCCTGAGGACACCCAGCAAAATGCNAAGTATGTTTATGCATGTGTTAATATTTCTATAATTAATCAATGTGTATATCATGTTAATGACCATATATACTATCACAATGTAGTCACAGGGATTGTATTTAAAGTAACAAAAAAAAGGTAAAATATTATAAAAGACTAAACTGGTCTGATCTTGCAAACTTATAGAAATAATTAGTCCTTAGTATTAACTGAATCAGNGACCAACACCGAATACATATTTTCTTTTTTACGAAAGGATCATGTATGTGAGGAGTGGTGGTAGGGTTAAACTACAAAACTCAGATGTATGTTTTTGAGAGATTTTATTTCTATAAAATGGAAACTTTGAGACCTGTCAAATATTCTGGAGCCAGTTCTCACAGGGTCTCCCCCTGCTGCTGGAGAGGTGTGAAATAGCCGTAGGATAAATGAGAGACGTATTTGCCTACGTCTCCCAGCCCCATACAAAAGTTGCATGCAACTGGGATTGAAATTGTGGTATCAAGCTTAGGCTTGATTCAACGGTATTTATGCAGGCAGAGTTTCTGAAAGTCAGTGAAAAAATGCCTGAAAATGGATTCCTGTATAAGTCGCAATTTCTTTGCCATGAATATTGTAAAATCCTGTAATGGCAAATAACTTGGGCATTTCAGTCACAGTGAAAAACCTGTACAATAGATTACTTTTATACCCACTGCCATCAGTTCACACAGACTACCACTAACCTAGGAACTGGCATTAGTAAAGCACTTTATTATATAGACAAGTGCCTAAAACTAAAAAGCAAATGAAATTTTCAAGTACTGTTTGACAACTGAATGGTGAGGTCATTCTTCACAGCATTTGAACTGTGATGAAAAAAAGAGTCTTTTCTCAGAAAATCTTCAGTGATGTCCTGGCTTGAATTCTCGTTTGATTCTACTTAGGCATAGACTGTGTTTTGGAGGAGCCAGAAAAAAATTGTGATGTGCACTCTTGCTTGACCAAATATCCCCACATGTCCCCAGTTATGTAAGGCTGGCTTACACATACCAACCTTCCCTGGTTGTGACAGACATTAAGACACTGTGTGTTTCTTCTTCTTAAGAACTCCCTTCGGTGTTTTGTTGTGTCAAGATCATTTTTGTATTCTAAATGCTTTTCCCCAGGTGCAGCAGCCGTATATGTATATATGTTACTCATCAGCTAATAGGATAGCGTTTTTTTAAAGGAAACTTTCATGGAACATCAAATAAACAATCCAATTTCAAAATTTGTTTTATAGTGGTAAACATTACAAAGAACAGTGCATCAGTAATTTGATAGTTGTACCATACTGCAATAGGCAACTATACCATTGGTTACTTTGAGCTTCTTCCCAATATTTTTTTTCATACTGTAGCTGATCCAGCCCATACAGTTCAGTGCAGATGTGCTCTTGATAGTTGTCCTCTTTACACTTCGCAGAAGAGCCTAATTTGTTGGGGAAAGGATTTCTTTTGATGCTCTAAAAGCTCTAAAATCTCTAAAAGCAACTGTGTCTTCTAAAAGCCATTAAACTCCCAAATACATTGGGAATACTTTATTTTGCCATGTCATTCAACCAACGCTAATCCTCAGTCATGAGCTGGGAACCAGTGTTTGGGGATAACCTGAGAAAAAGCTGTTCCAGAGCACTGGCTGTGAAATTCTTTTATACAGGGTGTAGATATATTTCATTTACCCCCTATTTTGAGGCAGGTTTGAGCTAAGATTTAGCCTAGTTTTTATGTTATGTGATTATCTGTATCCGTCGTGTTCTGAGATTGGTCTAGCAGCGTACATGAGTCCATTCATTTTGCTGCTCATCTGCCATGGTTTTTTTGATTCTTCCCCTTTAATACCTGGTTTTGGCCTAACTTAAATGAAAAGCCCTCACTTATACAGCATTCTACAAAAATCTACAAAATTTATCAGCAACATTATGTCCCTGCAAACCTTTTCCCTATATTTAATTCACACTTTTTGTATCAGGGACATTCTTTTACTCTGTTTGAACACTGACTTTAATAAAGTTTTGGGCACTGAAATGCTGTTATATCTCTCCATGTTAAATCTCTCCCATCATACCGAAAAGTCGCACTGATACCAGAAAGAAAAGTTTTGGACTGTAACAGATACTCAGTGTCATTTCTCCTTTCAAACATATATATTCAAACTATCTCTTTTATAGTGGGCTTTTTCATTTAGCGATTCAAAATGCATGATGAATATGAAGTCTCCAAAACAAACTTTTGAAGACAATCCTGCGTTAGTGTATTTGCTTTATGTGAAAAGTGGTTTTGCAGTTAGCGTGGCAGCACGGTCTGGGGAACGTGGGTCAAACTGCACTTTGGGATCTTCTGCCTCATTGTTCCATCCGCAATACCGGGACCATAGCTGTGCCCTCCTTACAGGCACTTTGTGGGGACTAGGTCGATGCTATGACCTGGTGGATACTGTCGCTGAGGCCATGGTAGTTTCTTTTATTAAGATAATGAAGTATACTGAGGTTAAGTGACTTGACCAAGCCTAGAAGAAAGCCAATGCTACTGAGCCAGTCTTGCTTTCCTGGTGTAACCACAAACTTGGCCATGGACTGGGTTCACACACAGAGCAAGCTCCTAATGACGTCTGTGCAGACATGCAGAAGATAAGCTAAGAAGTTGTTAGTGGCAACTGTAAGCCTGGTTGTGCAGTGACCACGCAGTATACTCCTTACGACATATATCTTTCATTTGCAGTCTGACCACACAGTTATATGCTGGCAAGCAACACTTTCCAACTTCTCTATGTCTTTTTATGAGATGCAGGAGGAAGGATGTCCTTATTCTGTTAAATTCAACTTTAAATTTTCTTAGATACTGCAAGTATTTGGGGGGGGGAGGGGGGAAGCCTGGGCTGCAGCCATTCCTTATTGATTTTTTGCACCCTGATCTGTTTTGATAAGTGAGAACAAACCTGGGGTGAGAAGAAGCTCAGAAGAAGATAACTCTACTTGCTTAGTTTTCCCATGAAGCTGCAGGGAGATTTGGATCTTGGAAATCCAAAATGAAAAAGTACAAGCCTGATTAAAAGCTCCATTCTGTCTAGCTTCTACAGGCAAGGGTAGTGTTGCTTAGTANCATGTATTTAACTTGGTGCAAGGTACGAATCGTATTAAAAAGGGGGTACTCATCTGTGCTAATTTACATTGCATCATTGTTGGCAGGATTGAAACGCCAATGTAAAAACCTTGCGTACGTGACAGCCAAGGTCATTTACAAGTATCTGAAGGTTGTACACAAAGAGGGTGGGAATGATTTGTTCAAGCAGCAACACTGAAATTAATAGTGTGAAAATAAGAAAGGGCAAAGCTCCTTGACAGTGAAATCAATTTGGATGTAGAATAATCTGCCCCAAGGGAAGTGGAAAAGCCTAGATCATTTTTCACATTTAAAACAAATCTGCTAATCTTAAGTACTATAGGGAATAACACTGCAGTGCTGGGAGAGAAGGGGGCGGTGAAGGGAAAAGAGCTAAACAAGAAGCCTCTCCCAGCTCTACTGTCTGTGCTTCTGTGATGAGATGCTCACAGATCCAGCGTTGCAGAGTTGTGCGGGGGTCCAGCGCGGGCTTTGACCTAGCCGGGCTCACTACAGTCATATGGGCAGTGTGAAGGTCTTCCTCTCCTTTCTCAAGGCTGTCTCTGGAGTTAGAAAGTGTATTCGATGTTTGGCAATGTTGTCCCAAATCTTCCTCTACCCTTTTTAGTTTTTTTTCCCAAAAAGTAACTTTTCCTGGTAGAGCTTATGTATGCCATCAGCTACTGATCCCGCTAATAAATCTTTGCACACGTGAACCTGTCTCAGTATCCTTTGTGCAACAATGATGATGAAGGAGCCTCAGAGATACTTGGCGGGCACTTGGCAAAGGTTTGGGACTGTCTGATCACCAGCCCAGACCCATAGATTTTCCTACAGTGTACACTGTAGGACCTTCATCGGCTTGATCTTCATTCCCCAATTTTGATCAGATATTTTCTCATATCTTTTTCTTAACTGTGATTCCCAGTTGACTGCTGGTACTTCCTTACATTTGCAAATGAAATTGAGGATTTTCGTCTCCCCTATGCAATCTTTTGAATTAATCTCACTAATAAATAAAGCTGGAGGTGTTAGTTATCTGTGCTGTTAAAAAAACCCAACTTGCTCCTTTACTACTGTTTTTTGTGGAATCATTTATTTGTGCAATCAAGTGCTGTGCACTTGACTTGTGCAAGTGTAAACTACTGCATAAAATGGACCATTGCATAAAAAGAATAAGTTGCATAAAAAGAATAAGTTGCATAAAGACCTTTATTACTATTATTTCGTGAAGTAGTAGTGGAGAGAGATTTACAATACCTACATGCCTTCAAACTATTCACTGAAAGATAATTGGAGCAGACTAATCTTTTGAACTGCCCTTTTGAGTTAAAGGAAGAGTGTTTGCACTCACAGGTGACTGGTGTAGCAGGCTGAATTATGGCAAAGATCTGGCTCAGGAGACAGTGAATCATACCAGGCTCATGGTTTTCATTTAAAACAATGATTTGTTTAGGCCTTAGAGTTAAAATTATAAAAAATAAAGGCATGGGCAAACAAAAACAAAGTCAATCTCTAAGAGACTGGTGTGAGGCTTATGTAGGAGGTGAAGTTCCTACATCTTCCAATAATGCACCTCACGCTACCGGTCTCACAGATGGGGATATCACATTAGATGGACTTTGACTTTGACCCAGGTTGGCAGTTCCTGTGTCCTTATAACCTCCAAAACATGGCCTGTGAGTCACTAAATCAATCCTAACTGAACTGCTTGAATTTGAGTGAGCCAGAAATAAAGATGTGAAATATAGAGACTGTATCATCTTGGTGAGTGTTAACGCTTAACTCAACTCTTCTGGAGCTTTGTGTGAAATCTTACTAGAAGAAAACTTTGTTCTGTTTCTGATTCTTTGACAATATCTGTTGCCAATACTATACATTTTCCTTTTCAACCACTTTTTTTGAAGAAATCCAAGTAACTATGACATTATCTATACATACATGCAAATTTCCTACCATTTAATTCAGGACATTAGACAACAAGTTATAAAAATAGCACACACATGAAGTTAAATTCAGGACAAATTTCTGCTGGAACAACTTAGAAGAAAAGCAATTAACTCTCAGCTGTAAACTTTGGTATTCTATCTGTCCTAGCAAATTTTCACAGTGTTATATTTAATCTGTGACCAATTTAAACATTACACTACGTATCTTTATGTCAGTGACTCTCTTAAACATTTCTCTTACCTAAGCAGGGATGGCACACACTTGTTGTGGAAAAGAAAACACTGATACTATAGTCCCTAACATTATGGCCACCTAAGAAACAATATTATCTCATAAATAAACTCCACACAATTATCAGGCTGAAGAAACTGGAAAATCTATGAAATACATGTATTTAAATTGCTCGTTAACTGAAGAAATTGCTCCATCAGTATTTTTTTTTGACTGACAAGCTGCCAATAGGCAGAAATACTTTTCACCATCTGGATCAAGTTCAACCCTAAAGCCTTTATTTCTCACATTTGCTGCTCTACTCCATTATGCTTACAAGTTGCAGATATTTAGAATTTGTACTTCTCAATAAAATGCAAAATGGCTTTTCTTTTTTTTTTTTTAACTGGAAAACACACCCAAAGGTTTTTTACTTTAGTATTTTTTTTTAATTTGAAAGAAAAACTTCTACTGGATTTTAAAAAGAAAGCTACAAACCCATATTTCTTCAGCTGAATAAAAGCTCAAATTTGACTTGACAGTATTTTTCACAATCTCTAGAACTGTTTCACCACTTTAAAAAAAAACCAGGTTCTTTAAGGCATGTCAGTTCCCTGCTAGAGTCAACACTGCTACCATGGCATAAATTAAAACCCAATACTCACTTGTTTTCTGTTACTTTCGACTGGGACCCGGGCCCAACAGGCATTATTATAAAATTATTGCATGTCTTTGTGGAGTGCCTCAAGACATCCTGGAGCAATGAGACACTGTACAGTTAGATTTTCCTGGCTATGTGCTGTTTTATCATCTGAATTTCATTTGATTACTTCAGCACATGAGTGAACTAGGTGCTGATGACAGCGGTATTTCTAAAGTACCTTGCAGAAACACTGAGTGAAACGTATTCAGCTCAAGGGGAACGGTCAGGGCAGCCCAATAATATGGGCTCAGGTCAAAACAGATGTGCAGCCAGCATCCACTGCCTGGCACCAGCAGTCTTGAAATGTGAAGACAGGACCGTGGAGGATGTGAAAATGCATGAAAGAGCAAGGGCAGCTGGACAAATGAGCTTTTCCTCTGGCATGGGGAGAAGATGTCTCCTCCAAGATACAGGCTGCACTGGCAGGAATGATGCTGAGATCTGATTCTTCCATGACACCCAATGCTACCTCCATTTCTGAGGTCTTGCAGCCTTTTCCAGAACTTAAATCCAACAGAGAGAAAATGAGAAGCAAGACCGCAACAAAGCCAGATGGAGAAGAACAATTTATTCCGCCTCCTTGCACTGGGCAATTTCACACCAAGGCTCTGGAGAGTATCTTCAGACCTACTAATGCCCTGTGCCAATAAAAAGTCCGTGTGCAGAAAATATCTCTGCTCAGTAATTTGCTTTTTATAATTTGACCAGAGTTTTTGATTTCTTATAAAGACCTATCTATAAGAACAAGCTGGTGAGGAATTTGTGCAATATGATTACACATTACTTTTTTTATCCTTGTCATTAATTTCCGTTTATCACAGGGAGCATTCTTGAATGATTGCTAAAGAGTAACAAATAAATTCCAATATTGCAGAAACAATGGTTTTGTAAAAGATTTTATGTCAATTAGTAATGGAGATGTAAAACCAGAAATTTTATGACATGAATGATTTCCAAAGCTTATTTTAAGTTGCACACATGAAAAAATGTTCTTGTTCTCTGGTTACAGCAAAGCAAATTTCAATCATTCTGAGACGGGGGAGTGTACAGTAAAATACTGATTCACAACTCTTGCAAATAAATGACATGCAGAATGATTTTCTATAAAAAGCTCAGTTCTGAGTAGAAGGGGATTTTCTTGTCTGTAATTTTTCCACCTGTACGTATACAAGGAAAGAAGTTCAGGAGCCTGCACTATCTCCACAGCAACAGCGTAATTCATATTGACACCTCAGGAGTTACGTGCTGGGCTGAGCAGAGGGCTTACCCCTATGCATTTCTAGATGGTTTTGCCTAACCTAACCTAACCTAACCTAGCATTTATATTTTGCACTTGGCCAAGTGGTAATGGAAGAGTATATTCAGAATACCTGTTACAAGTGCCTAGTTCACTGCAACTACTAGCGCAAAAGTTAGTCCAAAAGGAATGGTTGAGATGTCTACTTTAGGCTTTTAAACGCCACAGTTTGAATAAGACCCTGTGGTTCTTAAAGTTTAGATTATCATGTCGGATCAAGATAAAGCAGGTAAGGACTGCAAATCCTTGTCACGCCTTAGCCTTGTGAAGCACTGAAGGGCCATAATCCTGTTTCACCGTGTCTTGAAATGGCTGCTATGTTTTTTAGAAGGTGCACCCAGTTAAGCTCACAGAAATGGGATTCACTGCACCTAGCTTTAAACATTCACCCCGTATGTGCCTGGGGCAGAGGTAGTGACCCCAGGTTCCCTTTGCAGCATGATTCATCACGTCTCTTTTAGATAACAGTGGCAGGTTGGTGCTCTTGACCATGAAGAAAGGAAGAGCTGTTCACTTTGCGATTTTTGAGGAGGAGAAATATTAATTTAGAAGACAGCAAATTCATATTAAAAAAAATCAGCTAATGTTTTACAACATTTACAGAATTGTCCCAACACCATGTGTAAATAATATTTCTGCAGGAAGCCATATTTCAGGCTTTCCAATTTTGCAGGTAAAATATTTTTGTGACAGGTAAAAGCCAAGCTAGAACATTACAACCCATCTCTGCATGTGCTCCTTAGAAATTTCCCAGAAGCTTATAAATAAATGCCTAATGGAAGCATATTTTAGCTAGAAATTATCACTCTAAGCAAATTATTTTTAATATCAGTGGGTGTCCAATAATTGTCTGGCACTGAGACAATAGAACATTTTTGTTTTGGGCAAATTGCAATGTGTTTGCTGGAGCGTTATTGAAGAGTCATTTTGTTTATACAGCCGAGGCCACACTGTGAACCATTCTGGATGCTAAATGTTACTAGGATTGCTAAAATGTTATTAGGAATCAGATCAGATCAGAGTGGAAATACTCTTTTTTTTTTTTAGGGCGTGCCTAAATCAAAGTTTCACTTCAAATGTCTCTAAGCTGGGGGACTGGATTCATATTCTAACTGTTTACTCTAGTTCATGTCTGCTATTTTTGAGGTGACTAGAACAATATAACAATCCTTAGCAAAAAACACATACTAGGGCTCAGGTCAACTTCTGCTGCATTTAATGGGAGGGCTCTTTGTCTTCGATATATTGGAAACACGATGTAATGGAAGTAAAAGAGAATACTCAGTTCAATTAATACTGCAAGTGGAAATAGCACCAAGGAATGGAAAAAGATTTTTAAACTAAAATTTAATTACACAGCAAAGACTGACATTTTATTTCTAATGATCAAAGTTAGTCAGAATTGGTGGTATAAGCCTTATGTAAGCTGTATAAACCATTAGTATAAGCCTAACATCTTTTTGTAGAATCATAGAATCATTTGGTTGGAAAAGACCTTTAAGATCATCAAGTCCAACCGTACCTGTCCACTACTAAACCATGTCCCTAAGCACCTCGTCTACCCATCTTTTAAATACCTCCAGGGATGGGGACTCGACCACTTCCCTGGGCAGTCTGTTCCAATGCTTGACAACCCTTTCCGTGAAGAAGTTTTTCCTGATATCTAATCTAAACCTCCCCTGGCGCAACTTGAGGCCATTGCCTCTCGTCCTATCACTTGCTACTTGGGAGAAGTACTGTTGCAGCCTACTGGTAGCAAATGCTGTTCAAATAGTCGTAAGAAAGGCAAGCTAGAAAATTTTGGACCAAACTAAAGTGCTTTGATAGTCACAGAACAAAGTAAACAGCAACTCAGTCCTGGGTTCATGATCTCATCTGGGATCACATCAGTGGGACGTGTGTCTGCAGGACAAGTAGGTTCAGTAAACTCCCACAGCCCCCGGTCCTTGCCAGGGCTATGCTGGTTTGCCTGTGCCCTGCCTTGCATCGTGCCCGTCCCACCTCACCTTACTGACGTGGCTTCCTGGCTTGTTTGGACCTGACTCATCACTACAGACTTTCTGGGAACCACAGGGCTATGGACCGACCTTCATTGATTGGTGCCACCAGACTTGCTGTTCATGCCCTGGGACTGCCGTGGGACTGCACCCCTCGTTGTGAGGCTGCTCTCACCCTTGGATCCCAGTGGAGCTGCCCTCTCCTGCTCCTCCCCAGTCTTGCACTGCACCCAGGTTATTGTCCCCCAGCTGCTATCCTGGGCAACAGAGCTGACTGCAGTTCACTCTGCCCTCTTTAACTCAAGGTCTTTAAAAATAGCAGTAAGTGTAGAAATAGAACAACAACATTGCAGCTGCATTATTCACTGGCTGCTCCTTAAAAACTACAGTAGTGGCAGGCTAGAAAAAATATAAAAGGGCTGGATTACGCAGGCAAGTACACACAGGCAGATTGCTCCTGGGCACATTGCTCCCAGGCATATGTACCTCCAGTTGCCGAAGATTACAGCTACACGAGTCATCATTTTTCTAAGCAACGGTTGGAATACCAGTTGGAGGCCAAATTTATAGCTGCAATGAGCACTTACTCCAGTAACAGTGCTCAGATTTCTTTGAAGAATACCCCGCAGGCAGCCGTTCCCATTAAATAGCAACAAGAAATTAGAAAGACTGGGAGAACAGAGAAAAGTCAGGCTAGATCAGTAAAGAGAGAGAAATCTGGCTAAGACCAAGCATAAAGAATATTTAATTGTGTGTCAGTGCCTAAGCCGCCTTCACTAACCCTCCTCCATATCATCTTTGCGGGTAGGTGTATGCTGCTTAATTTATGTTCAACCTCTCTTCTTCTTAGTAAATCACTCCACCTGTGATCCCACACATTCTGGTGTTTGACACTTCCATTATCTTTTACTCAGCGTCTGTTGCTATTTTCTGATCACCAAATTTAGAGGTGGAAAAAAAGGCGGAGGCCCCTTCTTTTCTCTTTTCACACACATACACATGGACAAATACACACCAACGTGGACAGAAATGCTATTCCCAGTCCGGTATCACTCCTTTCACTACCATTTTGCTACTGACCAGAGGGAATTCAGAAAACAAACATGATTAATCAATTGAGTGGATTATTTTATACGGAAAACTGAGGAGTCGATGAGTGCAATTTTTGGGACATGTCAGAGGATCTACTCTTTCTCTGTCAGTGCAATGTAACCCACTGGTGAGTGCGTGTTACCAGGCTCTCCAAATCAGCAGCTAGCTCCACAATGAAGATGCAGGTTTTCAAACATGCTCAGACTGCAGATTTTCTTCTGCTTCTATTGTTGTCCCAGTACCAATCACTTCAGGAAATCCATTCATTATGTCATATATTTTTAGAAGAGGAGTGCAAAGAAAAGTTGGTAAAAATACACCGGATATGTGGAAAACTTTCTGATTAGGCACTACAGAACAGTTTCTCACTAGAAGTGGTGAAACTTTATGCTTAGAAAACTTAAGCCTAGGCAAATACCGATACATGTTAGAAACAGTCTTTGATTGGCAGAGAGGATAGATAGACTAATACAACTTTATACTTTCTAATTTCTGAGAAGCAGGGATTCAGTTGGGATTATTACCTTTTTCTCTGCATTGATGCACCCAGATCTGCCGTGGTGAACCAGTGGCACAGGTGCTGTACCTGAGACCAGGGCAGGTGTGGCTGCGGGTTCTGCTCGGTGAAGGTGAAGACAAATGATCCAGTCTCCACATACATTGATAGAAGAAGAAATAACAACAGGCTTAAACTGCAGCGGTTTAGCCATTTTTAATGATGAGGAGAGTGAAGGACTGGAGTGGACTATTTGGGAAGAATATGAAATTTCTGTTGTGGCAGGTCTTTAAGTAGAGATTAGACAAATCTGCGAAACAGGAGGAAGGTACAGAAGATACCCTCAGGGCAGGAGGTGGACTCAGTGACCACCTGAGGTTCCTTACAGACCAGTTTTTCTCTGGTTTGATGACTAGGGTTGAAAATACCATGATTTTCTAGAGCATAAATTGTTTGGAAATAGGTGGGTGTTTTGTTTTTTTTTTCCCCAAATACTTAATAAGCTGTCAAAATGTGCCCTGCGTATCAAGTCCTGACAGTCACTGGATTTTGACATTTGGAGGAGAGGTGCATTGAATATGCAGAGGGTTTTATTTACACCGCAATATCGAGTTTGCTATCTCAGTCAATTTTACCTTTTTCCTTTCATGCCTCAGTGCAGTGTTGCTAAAATGACAATAAAGCAAGAGGGTGACCTTACATTGCAGGCAGGGCTGTGGGATCTGTAAACAGATTCTGCTCATAAGAAATATTATTAAATGCTATTAAGCTTCTGACTGTCATAATAAATACATTCAGAAGCATTTGAAGGGGCAGGCTGAGTGCAATGTAGGTGATCTGACTGGAATATGAAAAGAACTGTGGATGACGAGCTAACTGAATAGAAAAAGGACTAATGGATAGTGATGGAGCAATATGGTGTGGGTCACAGCCCAGGACCTGCACTGATGATGTGCAGCAGAGCTGCCAGGAGAGATTTTGGAGGGTTGGAGCAGTCCCCTTTCTCAGCAGGCACCTTGTCCCCGTTCGACACCCCACTGAGCAGCCTCACCAGTCCACTAATCGTGGACCGAACACCCTGACATACACTCTGACACACGCATTAAAAATTGAGAGGTTGTGAGAGGCATGACATTTATTCCACTGGGAACTGAAATTGGGTATTTGTCCATAAGACAATGTTCTGGAGTCACTGGCCAAATAAGGTGTGAAATGAGAAGGCATATGGTATAAAAAAACCAGTTCTCTGTATAACATTAAGTTGTACCTAAACACTATCATTACTACTGTTTAACATCTTTATTAATGACCTGGACGAGGGGATTGAGTGTACCCTCAGCAAGTTTGCAGATGACACTAAGCTGGGTGGAAGTGTTGATCTGCTTGAGGGTAGGAAGGCTCTACAGAGGGACCTGGACAGGCTGGACCAGTGGGCTGTGACCAATTGTATGAGATTCAACAAGGCCAAGTGCTGGGTCCTGCGCCTGGGTCGGGGCAACCCCTGCTATCAATCCAGGCTAGGGGATGAGGGGATTGAGAGCAGCCCTGCGGAGAAGGACTTGGGGGTACTGGTGGATGAAAAGCTGGACATGAGCCAACAGTGTGCGCTTGCAGCCCAGAAGGCCAACCGTACCCTGGGCTGCATCAAAAGAAGCGTGGCCAGCAGGTCGAGGGAGGTGATTCTGCCCCTCTACTCGGCTCTGGTGAGACCCCACCTGGAGTACTGCATCCAGCTCTGGAGCCCTCAGCACAAGAAGGACATGGAGCTGTTGGAGCGGGTCCAGAAGAGGGCCACGAAAATGATCCGAGGGCTGGAGCACCTCTCCTACGAGGACAGGCTGAGAGAGTTGGGGTTGTTCAGCCTGGAGAAGAGAAGGCTGCTGGGAGACCTTATTGCGTCCTTTCAGTACTTCAAGGGGGCCTATAGGAAAGATGGGGACAGGCTTTTTAGCAAGGCCTGTGGTGACAGGACAAGGGGTAATGGTTTTAAACTAAAGGAGGGGAGATTTAGGCTAGATACAAGGAAGAAGTTTTTTTACAATGAGGGTGGTGAAGCACTGGAACAGGTTGCCCAGAGAGGTAGTGGAGGCCCCATCCCTGGAAACATTCAAGGTCAGGTTGGACGGGGCTCTGAGCAACCTGATCTAGTTGAAGATGTCCCTGCT
>VYZW01058372.1:15541-49558 GCA_013401315.1 Balaeniceps rex | reverse complement strand
TCCTCTGAGCTTGTTCTGTTGAGTTGAGCATTTAAAGAGACTAATGCAGATACTGCACAGACATGTCCGGTCTGTGCAACAAGTCTAAGCCTTGGAAACTGAAATAGCTTTTTAGAAGCTGTCCTGGCCAAATAAAGTTGATAGACTTTTGAGAGGTCAAACAAACCAGCTTTTCCCTCTACCTTGATTATTGATTGCTGGAAGAGGTCATCAGGCTTGGTCAAATTTTAGCAAATATGTTTTTCAGCTAAGTAGTAACTCACATGAAACAATGGGAGGTTTTGTCAGTGGTGGTGGTATCAATTTTTATATTTGTGCTTTGGATATGAAACATGAATGTCTTAGAAAATTATTTATTAGTAGTAGAAATATAAAGGTTGCTGAAGTAGGGACTTTCTTAAGTCATTAGTATGTAAGATGGACAAAATGTTTACAATCATAGACTGAAGTTGGTGATTGTAGTTGAAATGACTGAATATCCTACCGAGTACAAAACAGTTACGCCTGGCAGCAGTACATGTTCAGCACACATTCAGATTGTCTGAAACGGCCATCCCTACTTAGATCACTGCATTTGGCCCTAGCTTTAGCTATGAAAATTAGCAACCATAGGCTAAAATGTCTGTCTAGGTTGGCTTAAATAGTTAAGATAGAAATAGAGAAGGAATGGGAAACCTGGAATAATAATAGTGAATTGATAACTATCTTGATTTCCCATGCCAATTTAGCAATTTGTAGCTGTTAGAATGTGAGCTACCATCTGGCTTCATAGATCTTTATCTCATGCTAAATTACCATGACTGGTCCAGTTCCTTACTGAAAGTTTGTAATTTTGACAAGCAGCAAATAAAGAGAAAACACTGCTGAGGCCACAGATAAGGCTGATACTCCCCTCTGGAGGTAAAAATTGCTGGGTTTTAATAATTTCCTAGTTAAACACTTACAAAGCTCAGCTCCTTGTATAAACTACAAATCTGTGCTGTTTGTTTTTCTACCTGCATAGCTCTAGTGTACTCATGTAGGAATGATGCTCACTACTGTAGGACATGATCTGTCAATGAAAATGCTGTTTTCAAGTGATTTTTTTCCTTTACCTTACTTAAGCATTTTCATAAATCTTGAGCCAAGTGGCACTGTGTGAGAAACAAATCCAGAATGTACTAACAGCCTAGTTACCTTTGGTGTGGTTTTATGCATTTTAGTTTGCTATGTCTGCTATGTTTTTGTCTTCCCATCACATCATGACATCCACAACAGCAACAAGCATAGTAATTTTACTTGGCTTGTTTTTTCTTCTTGACCATACTTAGTATGTATAACAGACATACAATAAATT
Organism: Balaeniceps rex; assembly: GCA_013401315.1. NCBI lineage: Eukaryota > Metazoa > Chordata > Aves > Pelecaniformes > Balaenicipitidae > Balaeniceps > Balaeniceps rex. The sequence goes on along the minus strand of VYZW01058372.1, from coordinate 48,222 downwards.
ATTGTGCAAGTATTATGAGGACCACATCACACAATCTGTCTCCAAACTGAGTCTTGCTAACTAGTTTCTCTGCTCTGTCTCCCAGTTTCTTACAAAGTTGTTATAAATTATGAAAGATTTATTATCTACAAGCCCATTTGTCTCTAACGTCCGTGTGAAAACCCCTGGCTGCAAAAAATAGGCCATGGAATGGTTGCTTATGTCTCAAGAGCTGGTAAAATTCAAGGTGATTTGTTTACTTGGACTAAGTGTAGTCTTGCATAAATTTTAAGTTTTGTTATTCCCACTTGAAAACTGAAGTTAAATTGAACAAAGACATCATTTATCTTGAAACCAGATTTAGGCCTAACCTTGAATGGTTGTTGCACCAGCATTTGTGAATTAAAACTGTGATGGGAGATAAAAGTCTTTCCTCTGCCTGAATGTAGAACTCAATACCTGGATATTCACAGCCAATTCTGCAGAAAATATCACTGGGACTTTGGCTGCAATTGTTACTCTTAGCCACTGAGCAGTGAAGGTGTGAATCTTGAAGCATTCGAGCACTCTGTATGTTTAACTGGAAATCTTTACAGTCCAGCTGTTTATTTTAGTTTCTAGCTTATGCCATGGTATTTCATGACAGAAGGTACTGGACTGTCTATAGTAGCTTATCCAAGCAATGTACTCCATAGTAGTAGCAAATTGAGGATGGGGAGTTAGCCTTTAATTCTTCCTTTCCTTGTTATTTTTGGAGCATGACTGCAATTATTATGGCTAGCAAACTTTGATAACAGATGTTAAAATAAAGGCAGCCATTATTGGAGCTTTCTAATTCAGAGGCTGGTAATATTTGGAAAAGGAGCTGTTGTTTAGTATGAACTTAGGAGAAAATTTCTTTATAAATGAGTAGATATTAACACACTTGTCATTTCCAGGTTTATCTCTACATACTTATTTGAGAGCCTATATTGCAGTTAAAACCATATTCTGTAAAAACTTTGCAGTCTCCCGTCATTGTTGCATTCCTAGTATTTCACTTGTAGCTAATTATTAGGAAATTGAATTACCAAAGTAAACAGATTTCTGCACACATCTCCAAATTAGTAAGCCTAAATTTATTAAACTTAGAGTTGCCATCTTGAGTATATGCCTGTTCTATTTTAAAAACAGATTATTGCACATTGTATTGTATTGGAAACTTCAGCTTAATAGTTAGTCCCTGTTAAAAAACATATATAGCAGGCCTTGTCATAGCAAACACTTGTTATTCTGTTTCAGAAATGCCAATGTTTCCTAAGTGGAAGGAGAAAGAGACTTCTTTTTTATGATTATTATTTTGGGTGGTAGGTTGTTTTTCTTTTCTACTTGTTTTTGGCTTGCTATCAGCAGGTATAATAAATGATCTAACATTGTAACAGTGGGAAATGGCATCTGTTTACTGACTTAGATACTACAAGCACAATCTCCCTAACTGAAAGGAGGAATATTTTCTATGTTTTGATGAATGGGTTCAGATTTCATGTGGTTTCACATAGTTACTGGGAAGCGATAGCGCAGTTAGTGAAGCAGCAAGGGGGGGGTGTCTTCTGTTATTTTTAGGTCCAAAACCTCATCATAAAGATTTATATCAGAGTACTTCACAAATAGTAGACTCTCAGAATTACATCTTTTAAGCAGGGGCACATACAGATGGTGGGATATTAAAGAAGCTGGGCAGTCCATTGTTGAGTGCCTTAGTAGCTAGATGTTTAAAAGAAGAGAAAAAAAAACGGAGAGACATAAATTATATTGAGTGATGACTTCTTTTAAGTGGAGTCAGAAAACATGGTAGATACTGTGAGGCAGTTGGTTTGTTTTTTTTTTTTAGATTTGACCTCTTATCAGCAGAACATGAGAAGTGAGGGGGGGGAAGAAGTGTGGTACTGAGAAGCAAAGCTCTTACACCTTCTGATTCTTTTGTTTTCTATATGCTTTCTGAGAAGAGGCGTAGGAAACAGCTTCAGTCCTTAATTATTCTCATTCTTACACAAGCGTCGTGCAGAACGCGTGGCATATGTAGCATAGGCTTCCTTCCACGTGGGGGGGAAATTGTTGCTGGTGTGATTTTTCAGATTCGGATCTACCTTCATGTTTGGTATTAGTCTTCTGGTACCTATCTGAAACCGTTGAAGACTGTATTTTGATTAAAGCTGTTGGGTATGTACACTTTATTTTGTGTGCTTCAGGTTGCAGTTTTTGGCTTAGAATGGGGACTAAATGGAATCTAATGTTTTATATCAAAAGTTTAAAGAAATACGAACATTATTACAGTTAGGCAAGTCATTTGTTGGTATTATCAATCCTGCCGTTTTCTGTCTTTAACAGGCTGTGCAGCCATCTTATGTCTACATTTAGATAAAAATAAACCCACAAATACATAAAATGATTGTAAGAATTGCAATTATAACAGTCGGGTTATAGCAGTCGGGCATTGTGCTTGGTAAAGACTGCTTTTAGATCATGTGTCTTTGATAACTTCTAATGCTGGGAGTCAACCTTTTGAAATAAATTGATCTGTTAAGCAATGATTTTAATAATGCAGCTGAGAACTTTTTTGTTATGTAGAACAGTTCTTCCTAGTCTCAGCTTTGACGATTAAATTCATTTTTCATGAATTCACAGTGCTTCAGGCTCCTGTGAAACCTCGCTTAGCTTCTGAGGATTTTTTTTTCTAATGTGTGATGTGAATTGTGTAAAGCCTTTCCATAATCAGAAAGGCAATTTAGGCCTTTTCTGACCCTTTTTTTTTTTTTTTTTTCTTCCTCTGAAGAGGGAAGTTTCAATAGAGTTGGAAATCCTCCAAAGACTCTTACACAACTTGTACATTCTGCTTTAACATAATGCAATCTTTCCACATTTTCTGTTTTTCCTTAATTAACAGGCGGATGGAAGGGGTGTTAGATTCAGTTTCACAGAAGGATTTTATGCAACCACACAAGACAGAGTGAAAAAAAAGAGAAGAAACTTTGTAGGCAATAGTATTTTTGAAAAGTCGACTGCATTCTAGCACAGTGGGTTACTCTTGCTGCATGTTATACAGTGTTGCTGGAAATGCTTGTGATTTGGTGATCTTGCTGTCTGTTATGGATTGCCTAAATAAGAAATTTTTCTGTGGCTTATTAAATAGGGCATTCTCTGCTATGTAGTGGGATTTGGGCTGCCCCAGTCTCCATTACTGAATTTAGGCTGGGCTGCAATGTTGCTGTACTGCAGCTTTGGATACGTGCTTGTATAAGGAGGAAAACTTCCAGCCTGTGAATTGTAGACCCTTTAGCAGGCAGGTGCAAATGTGGAAACTTTTTTGCCAGGCATCCATAAATTAATAGCTTAAAAAGTAAGGTTTATACATGTATAGCAATGCATGGCTGCAAATGTAAGGGAAATAGTTGGAGATTAGAGACAGTAGGAGTGTTTGAAGTTAGGAAGCATCAGGAAGGGGAATATTTGAGAAGTTTAACAGAGACTAGTGATAGAGAAGAAGTGAGGGGGGAGGGAAAATCGAGACTGGATGGGTGAAATTTTAAGTTGCCTGTCTTTTGAAGGAGTAGGTAGTTCGTAGAGCTTAATTGGGCAATAGGAATGCATGTCTGATAGTCTTTGTATTCTGGATAGAACACACTGTAGCCAGTAATAAAATAAATGTTATCTAGGTTACCACTAAACCTCTTTCCCTACAAAGCAGAAGTCTGTTAGTTGAATAACTGAGTGTTGCTAGATGTAGTTTTTCTGTGTCTATAGGAGATATTCCTTCTGCAGACTACTGGAAAATGTAAAGCAAAAATCCCAGATGGAAGCTAGATCAGAAGGGAGACTTCTCAGCATAATCTTATTCTAGTGATTGCACTTAAGTTGAGTGGTTATATAATTGAATTTAAGCTTAAGGAAATCTTTAATTTCTGTGAAAGACATTCTGGTAGTGTGGAAGGGAAATGTGTTGAGCTGCAGACTACAGATTTACTTTTCTTTAACAGAATGTCCCCCTAGTTTGTGCATCTAGCTTAGCTTTAGCTTCCAAACTCAGAAGGTGAAAATTTTGAGATACAGAACTGAGAGGAGTGGTTGATACACTGAAATACCAGATGGTTTTGCTACCATTCACAGGGACCTCACCAGCCTCGAGAAATAGGCCAACATGTTCATAAAGCTCAGCAACATCCTGCACCTGGGGAGGAATCACCCCCTGCACCAGTACATGCTGGGGGCTGGCCAGCTAGAGAGCAGCTTTGCAGAAAAGGACCTGAAGGGTCCTGGGGGACAAGATGACCATAAGCCAGCAACATGCCCTTGCGGCAAAGGCAGCCAACAGGGTCCTGGGCTGCATTAGGTACAGCATAGCCAGCAGGTTGAGGGAGGTGAACCTTACCTTCCGTGGAGCAGTCGTGAGACACATCTGGAGGGCTGTGTCCAGTGCTGAGATCCCCAGTACAAGAGAGACATAAACTTACTGGAATGAGTCCAGCAAAGGGCCATGAAGTTGATTAAAGCATTGGAGTGTCTGACACATGGGGAGAGGCTGAGAGAGATGGGACTGTCCAGTCTGGGCAGAGAAGGCTCAGGGGATCTTATCAGTGTGTATAAATACCTGATGAAGGGGACTAAAGAAGGCAGAGCCAGGCTTTTCTTGGTGCCCAGTGACAGGACAAGAGGCAATGGGCACAAATTGAAACACAAGAAGAATCCGTTTAAATATGAAAGAAAGACCTTTTTACCTACAAGGATTATAGAACACTGGAACAGGCTGCCCAGAGAGGTGATGGAGATCACCTTAGCAGTATTCAAAACCTGACTGTACACAGTCCTGAGCAACATGCTGCAGGTGCCCTTGCTTGAGCAGGGTGTTGAACTACCTGCTCAACTACCTTCCAATGTCACCCATCCCATGACTGTGGAAATTGCAAGGATGCCAAATTAGCAAGAGAAGAGAGAGCAGCTGACAGGTACAACTGCTAGAAGGAAAGCATTTGTTCAAAGTTGAGAATGTGCAGATGTTTGGGAGATTTTTGAGAAGGGACTTCAATTTTTCCTGGACACACAGGGATAGCAGAGACACTTTGCACTTGGGTACCCTTTGTCCTCAGCGTAGACAGCTGTGTGGATGAATGATATCTTGGCTGTGGAATGTGCTACTTGAGCAGCACAAGTTAAAAAACATACAGCTTTTAAAAACTGATGTTTTAATGTAATTTATAATCCACTTATGTAAGACTGTAAAAGACTTGTAGTTCTGGGAGACAGGATGAGCTAATTTCTGGTTGAGAACTAACTGGGACTTGTTGCTCCTGTGCTTCTTGAAATAATTAAATAGATCCACCCTGCCTTTAGTACTCCTTGCTGCCACCCTGTGATGGGTACGTGGGAGACTTGAGTGCTACTAGTTGTTTGTAAAAGTTGTTCTTCTGTTTGTGGTGTGGTAGGGTAAATACTGGCATGAAAAGAAACAGAGCTTCCTTGTTCTTTGCTGTGTTACTGCTGACTTTTGCATGAGGGGATGTGGCTGTGGTGCCTGTTTCAGAGGATTTTAGTGAGAGGTGGTAAAAACACAGGTATTTGTTTTCGTCTTTATAAAAACATATTTTACTATTTCATAAAATTCAGAGAAAGAGTTCTCTCAACTATGAATTAAATATCAAAACATAACAAACAGGTAAAAGCTTAATTCTCTTCTAATGGATTTTTCTGTAAAAGACAATTTCTGAGATTGGGCAGAGCCATAACACTTTTCACTTTTTATCCCTTAATAAGGGGTAACATATTGAGATAATGAGTTTTGGAGGGTCTTTTGAGATTCTTAATCAAATACCTTTCTGCAAAGCTCTATACATCAATTAGAGACTTCTCCCATAGGAGAGAGAGGAGCAGTGGAGATGCTCCACCAGCTGGACTACAGATGAAGAATGCACTGGGAGCTTAATCACAGTCATGCTCTGCACTAAACATTCATCTTCTCTCTCAAAGTGTGCAGGAAATGACAATGTCAGGGGAAAGGAGTTTTTGCGTGGAGAAAAAGTGTATACCTACAAAAACACAGACTGTGGCCATGTGAGGAGAATCAAACAGCTCAGTTGCAAAGTATTTTTTTTCCAGTTTAATTTATTTTGAAACTTGTAAATATTTGTGTCATTCTTCATCCATATAGGTTCTAAAATGAAGTGTTCCTGAAACTTGGGTGTATTATTTTGAGACAGAAGGCTAGCATTCTTATTTAGATTAACTACTGTTCTATTAAATCACTATACAGAGAGGGTAGAGGTATACATAAACTAAAAGAAATGTTCATTTTGTTGAACCAAACTGACAGGCCGTGATTACAGATCATCTATTTTTGTTATACAAACTGGAAATTAGTATAAACAGTGTGGACCAAACCAGGCTTATGTTTTGCTTGTTTTTGATAGGAGCTGTGTGGAAGGGATGTCTCTGTAAATCAGTTCCAAGATTTATTCAGTGATGTCCTGTGAAAATAGTCCAAGTCAAGTCAGTATTCATTTCTGAAAGTGCAACATTTTGCTCTTTAGACTTTTAACTTTGAAGTAGGGAATACTATAGCAGCTTGCATTAATTGTTGAATGTGATGGAGTGTACACAGTGTATAAAATCCAGTGTTCCCTGAACATCATATCAGATAACAGATAAAATTCCAAATATGTAAAGAGTGGGCAAACTTTGACGACAGTATGATAAATCCTGTGGTAGTTACATCTAAAACAGGCTGCTAATATGCATCTGAGCTCAGGAGGTATTAAACTATATATAGATTCTGCTATTCCTAACAGATTGTTGTTGAGATACCTGACACATTTTTTGATGTTGCATGCATTCAGAAGAGCTGAGCTTTACATAATTTCTGGTTAGTGTTAGTTATGTGAAAACATATTAAAATGAGTGGCCTAGTTAGGAAACTCTGTCACATATGCAAAAAGTCGGGTTTGAAGATTTCTGCCAAAGATGCAGAAACTCCCTTGATACATGGCATTCTTTTCTTCACATTTCTTTTGAATTCAGTATGGTTGCAAACTACAGCGAGAGGTAATCTGTCATCACGGCAATCACTGGAACAAGAACAACTGAAGTGTGTTCCCTCTTTGCAAGTGTTATCTGTCCAGTCGATGCTGCCACAGCTCTCACGGGCACTGGAAAGAAGAGCAGAAGGACCAGGGTCCTGGTAGCTAAACATCAGTCACAGGAGAAATTGTATTCATGCTAGCAGCCTTTGGCTAAAGACTGCCCAGTGCAAACAACCTTCAGAACATTCCTCAGACAAACTCCAAACAGATGTGTGAACACGTGCACGCTGAGATCTTTTTGAGGCTCAGCTATTTCTTGTATTTGCTAAGTTTAAAGGCAAAGAGAAAAGACGGTGCTGAGGCAGGGATTCTCTCAGATTTTTATGCTCTGAATTCCAACATGAGGATATACTTGGATGGGATGAGGAGGACGGGACATAAATGTGCACTGTTAATATGACTGATGGAGTATGTGCTCTTTCTTCATATGGTTCTGTTATTGCTGGAGGTACACAGGTCTTTTGGCTGCACAGGTCCAACTGGTTCATATCAAAAGAGTTGTAGAAGAATGCATCACATGGGCAAACTATTTCTCTCTGACAACCTGCTGGGAAATTGTAGAATCACTTTTGCTGAAGACTTTAGCTTGTTTTGCAAAAAAGAAAATAAACTGAAAATAGGGTTGTCCCTTAATTGTTTTGTTGTCAACTTTGTCTATAATTTCCAATATTTCACAAACCATGGCTAGTAAAGCTGAAGATTATTTTTAATATTCTCCTTAGAACCACATCTTAGGACTGTGCTTACAGCCAAAGGATTAGTTTGGATTTTCAACACCTGAAATGTGTCTAAGTTGACCTTCCTTTTCTCTTTGGATGTTTAGTTGCGTGTCTTTGATAGGTGATGTAATAGGTCATATGCTGTTCAACTATTTCTAGGTCTTTATGTCTATTTATTACCTTCTAAATGCTACCTGTGTGGTTCTGTTCTCTTTGTCAGTGACTATTGATCATAGTAGTTTAGATCTAACCTTTAGCATAGAGACAAGAATGTTCCATATTTTTCTTACTTGCAGGGAAATACCCGAGGCAAGTGCTCCTGGCCACTGGAGACATGTTAACTGAAGCAGATGGAACTTTGTCTTTCCTCCTGGGTGTCTATGTCTGATAGAAGTGCTTTCAGAGAACTATTGCGATCTATTTCTTGTTTGCTTTGTAAACCCGTGTACAATTTTGGGATGTATGGGTTTTCTGGTTCCTTACTGAGGCTTTACTCAGATTAACTACTCCAGTGTTCTTTTGACATCTCCTATTGTTCACTCTGTAGAGTGGAATAATAAAGTCATTTAACTCTTTAGAACCACCTGACTTCTGATCACAAAACTGTGTTCATAATGAGGCAACTGTGACAGCAATTTGTTGTTGAACATTTTCACTGTTAGTGTGGTTAAAGATTCATTTTCAGAGAAAAGCATCTGCAAATAATGCAGGGTAATCATGAAGCCACCAAGTAGCAGCCTACTCTGCTAAACAGCTCCAATCCTTTACCAGGATATTACAGGAGATTTGTTCAATTTTAGCCACCACAATAACTGAAGTACCAGATAATGGTAGTCACAGAAGGTACTTTTGCCAAAGAATGCTTTTGATTCCCAAACAGGACTTTTAAGCCAACAAGCAGTAACTGTAAGCCTTGACTTTTAGAAGCCATTTAATTCAGAAATTGTTCACAAATGTGTCAGATTTGGGAACGGATGATGCTGAGGTTAGGACATTGCAATTTTTTATCTGAGTTGACCACGGAAGCCAATGATAAGAAGGAGTCTTTAACAGTAACTGTTAAAGCGGCTAGAAAGCTGCTGTGTCCAGGGGCAGGCAGCTGTGGTGGAAAGCGCAGGGCTGTGACTCCATGCTGGCTCCTGGCGTAGGCCTGATGCAGCAAGTCTGCTGTGTGGCATGGGCTCATCAAAGAAAGGCTTAAACTTTCTCAGAGAACCTGTCTACCTCCCCTGTGTAGGTGCAGTCACACTCAGGTCAGCAACATCCTACTGTGCTTCTGTATCTCCTTAAAGCTGGTGTGTGGATATGGGAGGCAGAGGGGAACTGTAGCCATCAGTGTGAGGGGTCCTGGGTGTCTCTTCACCCACCTGATAAATACACACCTCTAGAGAAACACCTTGTGGTGCTCCTAAGAGTCTCTTTTCAGAGGAAAAGATGCTGACAGTTGTTTGATGGATGACATTAAAGATCCTGAACTTCTCTTCTTTACCCGACTGATGGCGTTTTTGTGATGATGCCGTTCTTAACAGAAGTGGTGTTTGGGCCTGAATTTGTAGTGCGTTCTGCCAGTGAACAGGTGGAGGTTTGTCTGAGGAAAAAATACTTAGCTTTGTGTTCATTTACTCTGAATTGCCATCTCTAATCTAAAGCCTTTCTCTAATCTGCATTTCCCATTGAAACAAGAAGGTAAGAGTTGCAGTTCCATTTTCAGAGTTGGACAATTCCCTGACGGGAAGAGTTTTTCCAGGAGTCAGTTTAAAGGCTCGTTGAAGAGGCTTTACAATAAAAACGCACCTACACAGAGACATGTACGCACACACTCACTCACCCCTGTATCAGTGTGTGACAGAGACTTGAGGGAGCCAGTGTTCGATCTTGGGACCAAGAGCAGTTTGGCTTGCAGAACTGTGTCTCCTGCCCCAGGTGTTATGCCAGGGAAGCTGAGTACATAGCCAGCCTGCGTCCCAGTGGCATGAGGAGAGGCCCAGGAACACCTCCATCCGCTCGGGTGGAGCCCAGATGAAGTTGCCTGTCGATCTGCGGTGTGTGTGCATACTTGTCACAGCCAAAGAAAAAAACAAAAACCAAAACAAACCTGGAAGGTGACTTGTTTAAATGCAGCCCACAGTTCTGTGATAGTTTGTTGACTCACCACGTTGGGAGCCTGAGACTTGGGCTGTACCCACTGTGTCTCAGACCTGCCCTTTTGCTCTTACTTTAACACGTTAGTTAAATTGTCCTGCTTAAATTCCTGCTCCTTTCTTTTGTCTGGCCTGAATGCGCTCATGAAATATTGCGAAGTATGTTTTGCATGACCATTTTAACAAGAAAAAAAACCAGTTGCTTTGACAGCTTGATGTTTGCAGTTAACAGGTTTGTTTGATGTTCTGTGGTAACAGCAAACTCACTGGAACTATTTTCTACTCCGTCTGTTGATGTGTTTACTTGGGTTGGAGGCATACAAATGGTTTGCAGTACCATTTGTTGGGATCAGCTGGAAGACTGATACATGCTCAATGCAGGCATTAAATCTTTCTGGATGCAAAGTGTTTTACAGAGAAGGCTCATGTTAATTTGAGGTTGCATAGGGTACAACTTTGCTTCTGAGAGTATTTTCTCAGAGAAAGAAAAGTAAGCTGTGTAAAGACTTATATGGCTAAGATGCCTATCTTAATATTAGGACTTTGAATGTCTGGCCTCTGGAACCCTTGGATCTTTTGTGATGATACCTGTGAATTCATAGCATCAGTGAGAACATATCATTTAGCAGTTCAAAGCTGTGATTTTCACTATTTCTGAGTATTGTACAACTGTACTTCAAGTAGCATTAAAGAGACAGTAATAAACTGAATTTATTTTGAATGACAAAAACTGTGTATAATTAAAGGAACTTGATTTTGAGGAGGTAACCAAGAAAAAAACCACTCATGCCAAAATATCCCACGATGCTTCAAGAAAACCAAACACAACTAAGGACTGAGTTATAACCTATTGTATCTTTAATCCCTGCTTAACATTTCAATAAAAAGAACATTTCTCTGTTGAGAAATTAAATGCTCTATATTTACATTTTCTTTATGAAACAAGAAGGAATGAAGTCATTCTACTGCATTCTCTTTGGCTTGACTGACATTTGATTTCACACTCCTTAGTCAACTCTTGAGTTGTATTTTCCATAATAAAAAGAGATTTGTTTTCCCTTGTATGTTTAAAATCCATTGCTTCCCTTTGATCTTCAGTAAAGGGTTGATTGGGTTTGGGCTGGGTCTTTTTTTATTTCCTTTTTAATTTCTGGTTTGGTTTTTTTTTTACTGTTGCAGACTCTTCAGCCAAGATTTTTTATTTTTGTTAGGGTTTTTCTTACTTACATAGACTCTAAAGTTGTGTCAAACTGTACACTAAATGGAGGTTTTGAGAGCGATTGAGACTGCCATCTTTAAATTATTGGAGAATGAAGAGAGCATAAGCAGAAGTTATAAAGCACTTTGATCTCTGTTATGCCAAGAAATTTGGTAGTGGTGATCTAGGCAAAGTCTCCAAGAGGCCAAAGGTGCATAGTTTTGAAATAGTTTGGAGTCCAGACCAGCACTTACAGCATCAGAATCTGGGAGGCAACTGTGCTTCAGGCTGGGAAACCCCACTCAATTCTTTTTAAAATTTTTTTTCCCCCCAAGGAAGTGTTTTCAGTTGGTCCTTATGTTGTGGAGATTTTTCACCTGCTGTTTTAGATCAGAACTGTGAGAACTGGGGTGGGCATGACAGTGCACAGCCCAAGATTTCTATATCAGAGGGCTTGCTTTCTTCTTTTTTTTTTAAATGATCGAAGCACCATAGTGCTGAATATCAGAGCTGTCCTGTTTCTTCACGTAGATAAGCTTGTTATTTCTTAAGGTGTACCAAACATACAATCTGTAACGCCCTGCATTTGATGTTTGAATGGTAAAGAGGCCAGAAGTGAAAGCACTTGATCCTACTCTAAGAACTGTTAATGCTTCTTGACATAAATGAATATTGAAGGTTCTCAGCAGTACTGAGCCAAGACCACCACAGCCAGAGGCCAACTTTAAACAACTTTATTTTATTCCTACTTATGTCCCAAGCCTGGAATTTGGATAGAAGCTGTTGTTGTTGTTATTTCATAAACCATATTTAAAAAAGGAGGCTTCCTTGCTTCTGATTTATTTAATCTTCATGTCTGCTGTCTTCACAGGGGCTTCAGCAAACCGTTCTCATAAATGATTTTAGATTATTTCAGAATATTTTATTGTCATTTCCTCTGGTGAACCAGGAACACAATATTCTTAGCCTCTTTGGAAGAACTTTATGCAGAGTAAATAATTAATCTCTCTGCAGAATCATTTTATTATTATTTCTATTGCAGAAACTTACAATCGCCCTATTTTTAGAAATAACATAAAGAAACTAGATCTGAAGAGGTTTTCCTAGAAGCATAAAAAAAGAACGAATAGATTTTAAAACCAATATTCACACACCAGGAGAAGGGTTGTATTTTTCTAAAATTAGATGCTGCGAAATATGTTGAGAATTGACTACAAAATCTCTTCCGCTGTATTCACGTGTTTTGGTTAGACTGGAATGATCTATCCCTTTGTGTTCATATACTTGGAGAAAGCTAAAATGCATCGACGCTATTGTAGAATACAATGAATTTATTTGCTTCAATGCCTCACTATTTGTAAAAAGAGACAGTAGAAGGGATTCTGTGGCATGGGTCCTATTTTCATGGAGGAAGTTCACGTGGTCACGCATTTGTTTATAGAGCTCTCATGCAGAAATACAAGAACAGAAAAATGAAATATTAGTGCTAGTCTTTGGACAGTGTCCTCAGTGCAACAGAGTGGCAGAAGTGTAATGTAACAGGAGCGTATGAAGAAGCAGCTGAAATGTTTTGTGGAGTCTATTGGAGAATCTGGGAGCATTGGGAGGAGATGCCTGAAGTACAATCAACATGAAACCAGCTGTAAGCTGCTTGTATTTACAGCAGCTGAAAAAAACACCTGGTTGTTGGATTTGGATCTCTTTGCTTATTTTAATAGCATTTGGCCAGATCAGAGGCTTCCTGTCAAAAAAAGTTAAATGTAGAATATCCAAGAATCTGACTGAATAGCAGCGCTGTCTTTGCACAGATGAAAATATTTGTGCGGCACAGAAGTGCATGAAATATACATATACATGAAATACTGTGTTTGAATAGGAAGTCTTACTGTGAAATTGGTTTTTCTGCTGTAGTAGTGTGGACTACTGTCTTGGACTGCTTATTTCCTGGAGTATTTGAGGAAATTTCAGTGCTCATTGGGATTTTACATATTGTGGAGATTTCCACGAGATGCTTATAATTCTTACCTATTTAACAGAGCCATGAGACAGTGTGATATAGGTTTTCATTTCCTTTCTCCCAGTCCTATTCTAATTGTATAAGAATATGTGTATATAATACTAATGATATATACAAAATTATCTTCACTGCATATATATATAAAATGTGGATTTATATGAGAATTGAATAATTGTGTTGGAACGTATTTTAGAATGGAAAGCACAGCTTTGTTATTTAATCAATAAGGGTCAGAAGGCTGCAAAAAATTAAGTGCTGTAATATTGGAGGGTATTTTAGGAAATTCTGGATATTTCTGGGAAATAGGGTAGAATGTGCTCCTAGCTTTCATTTCTTAACTGTAAGAAGAATGTGATTAATTAAAATGTTATGTGTATTTCTATTACTTGTAAAAGTGCCAGTGAACAACCAGCGATGCTTGCAGAAGTGTAACTGTATTTTTTACCATGGAATATAAGAGGGACAAAGAGAAAGGTAGCCATGTCAGAATACACAACAAAAGTAAGGAGAACTAAAGGGTAATTGTTTGTTCCTCCTGTTTGTCTTTCCCTTCTGTAGCATATGAGGGATGAAAATTTCTATTGTTATCAATATTAAGAAGTTTCAACCGTGTGTAGACAAATGCTTAAGTGATGACCCCAGGTTTTTCAATGAATGTGAAACCCACATTCAGATGGGTTTCCCATGTGTTAGCAGTCATAAAAATGTTATACGTGCAAATGCCTAAACTTGTTTTCTCATAGAAAGAAACCAATTTAGCTCTTCCTCCTGCAGTTTGAGTCAGAGTCCACAATTTTACAGTAAATGGTTGTAATGGCAATCTCTTGCACTTGAAAGTAAGGTTTCTTATTTTCTGTTACATGTACATTAAAAAACATTTTCAGATTGATATTTTCTGATTGTATTCCTCTTGTTGAGAGGTGACGAGTGCTCTCCTTTCCTGTTCCTGTTTTTCTTCTCATAGCCTGGGGCTTCCCTGAGGTCAGCAAGAATCGTCTCCTGGGGAGCCTTTACTCTGGCTCCAGGCTATCCGTAAGCATTTTCATCAGAATATACAGAATACAGTGCAAAGTTACTGTTTATTACACTTTTTTAGATACTGCGTGAACTGTACTTCAAAAGTGATGTTCCAGATTGATCAAAAAATATCTTCTTAAAATGCCTGTGTGGTGGGTTGACCCTGGCTGGATGCCAGGTGCTCACCAAAGGCACCCTATGACTCCCCTCCTCAACTGGACAGGGGAGAGAAAATATAACAAAAGGCCCATAGGTCAAGATAAGGACAGGGAGAGATCACTCACCAATTACAATCACAGGCAAAACGGACTCAACTTGGCGTAAATTAATTTAGTTATATACCAATCAAATCAGGATAATGAGAAAATAAAAACTAAATCTTAAAACACGTTCCCCCCACCCCTCCCTTCTTCCTGGACTCAACTTCACTCCCAAATTCTCTACCTCCTCCCCCCGCAGCAGCACAGGGGGACGNTGGGTCCCCCACGGGATCACAAGTCCTGCCAGCAAACCTGCTCCAGCGTGGGCTCCCCTCTCCACGGCTCCACAGGTCCTGCCAGGAGCCTGCTCCAGCGCTGGCTCTCCACGGGGTCACAGCCTCCTTCAGGCATCCACCTGCTCCGGCGTGGGGTCCTCCATGGGCTGCAGGTGGACAGCCTGCTCCACCATTAACCTCCATGGGCTGCAGAGGGACAGCCTGCCTCACCATGGCCTTCAGCAGGGGCTGCAGGGGAGTCTCTGCTCCAGCGCCTGGAGCACTTCTTCCCCTTCCTTTTTCACTGACCTTGGCATCTGCAGAGTCGTTCCTCTCACATATTCTCACTCCTTTCCTCCGGCTGCAGTTGCACAGCAGCTTTTCCCCTTGTTAAATATGGTATCACAGAGGTGCTACCACTGTCGCTGATGGGCTTGGCCTTGGCCAGCGGCAGGTCCGTCTTGGAGCCGTCTGGCATTGGCTCTATCGGACATAGGGGAAGCTTCTAGCAGCTTCTCACAGAAGCCACCCCTGTAGCTTCCCCTGTTACCAAAACCTTGCCATGCAAACCCAATGCATTCTGATAAGCTGGGAGCTCCCAGGTCCTGACAGGGTCAGAGAGCATCATTTTCAGTGGTCAGCTGCAAGTGCTGCTGCATCCCAGGGGTCTGCTGTCACCTAAGCAGGTTTTGACCACCTGTGGGACTGTGCCTGCGGCCTCAGAAACATATCCTGAACTCAGTGTTTTAAACCAAGAAGTTTGTAACTCAACTACTTTTTTCTTTAACAGAGTCTTCTTTTGTATGAAAATTTCTGATGAGCTCCAATTGAATGGTATGGGTTTTGGACAGATGGTTGAACAAATACTTCTTCTTCCACATCAGGTTGAAGTCCTGCTTCCCTGGCTAATTCTCTCTGGCCTTACTGCAGAGGCTTTCTTTGGGGTGCTTTGCTCTCTTAGCCAAATGGTGTAGAGAACTCCTAGTCCCATAACACAATTGCCTGCTTCTCCTTCCTCCAAGTATCACTTGTGAATAACATATTAGAATATGTAATTTTATATGCTTTTGACTGAAAAGTGCAAGAAGGAAGTGTTGAGTCTGAGTTAAGAGATGTAAATGAGTGGAATATGCTCAAAGTTTCTGATTTGGTTGCCTGGAAGTGTAACAGGGTAAAAGGATCTAGTTTTTCGTGAGAAATTTTCTCATCTTTCAGATAATGCTGTGCATTATTGCATCCCTCTAAATCCGTGGCAGGAGACGGGAAATATGGGCATTCAGAGCAAGGTAAAATTGCAAGAGGTCAGGCACCCCAAGATGGTAGGGAAGGAGTGTTTGGCAGAACTGGCGTAGCTGCAATTTGCAAAGCAGTAGCGTTAGGGAGCGCTCACTCCTTCAGTACGCTTTGAAATTAATCTTGCCTTTTCTTTCCCCTTGCTATTTTTCTTTGATCATTCCACAGAATTTAGGATACATGTTCTGATCTCTTAACACAAACCCTCTGCTGTTTTGGCGTTCAGTGTGAAATGGCTGTTCAGTTCATGTTACCCTGGTTACTCAACCAAGCCACAATCTTTTAGTTTTCTCTTATGCAATACGCTGTTACCCAGCTTCCTCTAGTGGACCGTATCTGCTCTTTCCAGAGCAATGTGGTGACAAGAACTGGAAGCAGTGTTTTGTAGGAAGTCTCATCAGCATCTTTCACAACAGTACTCTTGCTCTTGTGGGGGATTGATGCAGAAGCTGTAGTCATTTGCAGAGAACTGGATGAGTTCACCCGGTTTCTCTGGTGGGATACAGATATATGAATAACCACACTTGAGTTGAAACCTCTGTTTAAGTGTTGAAACAAACTTAAATCCAGATTACACAGCTTATTAGTGAGAGTCTGTAAACAGCAATTTCTCTTCTGAAGCAGTCTAACATTGTAGGTCCCAGCTGTATTCTAGTCCCCTAGTATCCTGAATCATATTATCACTTATGATTAATAGATTTTGTGTTAATTTTATCTTTAAGAAAGCAATATTGTTTTTTTTAAAGAAAAGTAGTTAAGTAGCATCTAGTTTCCATTTATTTGGGAGGAAAAAGTAGACTTCTGAAATTGTGTCTGATCTGAACACCTTCATGTTCAGCAAGCAAAGGAAACCCAGCCCTGTTTCATACTGCCTCTGAGAGCAGTCGTAATGAAATGAAGATACATTATTCATTTGGAGCCCTTGTTTGAGGGAAATGTGATAATGTTGCACAGTAGCACACACTCAGAAAGGGATATTTGGAACATATTTGACTATCACGGTGTTCACGAGGCAGGCAGAGAACAGTGGAGGCAGGCAGTGAAGCAGGCAGGACAGTGTGGTTTGTCAGTGTGCATTTGAGAGCCCTGACCTGCTGAGGGCAGAGGCTGTTTGTGCCTTTGCCCATCAGGGTCATGTTGTACCAATGCAGCGGGGAAGGCAGCTGAGGGACCCTACCGTACCTGCATGGGTGCTCTGTATCACCAAGCAACCACAGGAAAAAACCTACATGAACTGGCAGCTTCCCAATGGAGGGTCTCTCCCAGGGTGAGACAACTGAGCCAGGATTTCACAATGCAACAGTTTGTGATGCATTCCACAGCTGGATTTTTTTTAAGCTTTATATATTCTCTTTACAGTTACAAATAATATCTCAGGTTCAGCATTTGCTCATGTTTATGTAGCTTAGTAAATATGTTTTATTGCTGAGATACTCAGCAGGGTGAGTGGGGGTTTGCAGACATAAAAGATGAGAGGGTTGTTTTTGGGAGGGGCTTTTTAATGTTTTTAGCTTTGGGCTATGAAGTCCTGGAAGTGCTGCAGAATTCTTTCTTATTTTTATCTGTGCAGCAGGCACTCGTCCATGCTCTCTGCCCTGCCAAAAAGACTTCAGCATTAATGTGACAGACCACCCTGCCCGTGGGTGAGATGTCTAATTCTTTCTCGGGGAAGAGATCTTGAGCAGAGGCTGCTTATTATGTCGAAGTGCATGTGGTTTTCTGACAGGACTAACTTGGCAGTCCAGAGAAAATATTGAACTCCACTTAACTTGGAAAGACCAGGATGACTTAAATGCATTGTAAAAAATGTCTGCATTTCATTTCTTCTCCTCTGTCTCTGTATTGGAAAGTCTTGGTGGTGGTGAAGAGAGATCTTCCCTTGCTCTGAAGTATGTCCTCTTGTCTGAGTGTGCTAACCTGTCTGTGTCAGGAGCAACTGCTGGCATTTGTGCAAGGATATTTTTTTTCCATGGTTGCCTATTGAATTATAAATGGGAATTCAAATGTTTGGTATTAAAATGGAAGTAAAACACCAAACCCAATAATTTGGGGCTGGGAATTTCTACAGTCCATTCTCTGTTTTTGCCAATGGCTCTTGGGCATTGCTTGCACCACACAACTTTTAAAAACATTTTTTTAATTTTAGAAATACGGATTTTTTTTAGCTTTAGTATGTGTTATTATGAGAGGGTTATATTTTCATTTGGTAACTTCCATTTAAGGTCATAAATTAGAGTTTTTAAAGTCTCTCTCCCATTAAAACAAACAAACAACTTTTGGACATTAAAACACACTTTTAATTATTAGAAATCATTAGAAATTATCTCTCCTAAGGATTTAATTCCTTTAATCAAGCTTGCTACTGACAATAACAGAAAACTTTCTTCTTTTGTGGGTAGCCATTTAATGTTAAGCAAATGTTGAATATTTACTTTTTTACTTTTTGCTTTTATAATAATACTGATATTAGAATCTAGTTTGAAAAAGTGTCAATTCAGCAGGTTTTTTTAAACAGAGTTATTCCATTGTGCTCTGAATACTTGTGAGAAAGCAACCACTGTTTACATTCCCATTTCTGCCCATCACCATGCTGCAACCTGATAAGAAAGGAATTGGGGTTTGCACCTGTGTACACGCCTGCACAGCGCCCGGAGGTGCCAGTTGGGCCTGATGGCGATGTTTGCGTGGTGGATGTGGGGCAGCCTGGAATGGAGGTGAGAGAAATTCACTTCACACAGGCATAACAAAACATGAAAGCAAAGGAAGGTCCAGGGGAGGGGTCAGGCAGGTCTTCTGACTCTTCAGTACCCCAGCAGCTTCCAAGGAGTTCATAGCTACTGTCTTAAACACAAAATAACTATTGGAGCAATTCTGACACATTCTTGCTAGTGTTGCATTGGTAGCCTGGTATTCAGCAACTGTTTTCTGTGTTACCTTTCCCAGTGTGCCTAGAAAACAGTCTTAACACATATCTCCAAATGGTTAGAACAAAATTGCTGTTTGGCGTATATGCAAACCAAACAACCAACCAAAATCCTCTTTGAATTACTGGCTATCAATAAAGTTTCTCAGTAACCAGGCTACCACTGGGTTTCTGTTGAAATTGAATACTTCATCCTTGATTAGTTTTTTGTATGTTACATTTGTTTAGAAAGTTCTCCTCTTGCTAGCCCGGTGTTGCAATATTTTCCCCTCTCAGACCAACAGCAGCCACAGATAAGACTCTCTGAAACCGGCTTCTAGGGCTCAGTGTTTACGGCTTTGCTGCCGATCAACCTGGCAGCTGCCTTTGTAACACCTATGTTTACAACATACAAAAGGCTTAAGAAGAGAGAGCTCGTGATCGAAGTGCTGTTGGATTTCAAAGCTCTTTAGAGGCAAACTTAGCAGGGAACTGAATTCAGAATCTCAAGGAGAATGATAGGAAAAACAGCTGCAGAATTTCCTAGCACTTCATGTATAAGCGCTCTTTTTTTAAAATGAAAAATTACCATTTCATTGAACTGATATAAAATTGGCTTGTCAAGCACTGAAAATAAAATGTTTTTTTCCTTTCTCATTCCTTTTATTTTTTCATGATTTAGTTCAATTTTCAGCTTTTCTATGTAAAAAAACAACCACTCCTAGAATCTTTCTTAAAATGAAAGCCAACAATTTCATGTGAATTCATGACTCCTGAAACTTTTTTAAGTTTAAGTTTTAAGCCATCAAATGCTGTGAGACTTGCAGTAAAATTGCTGTATGTAACCAGCAGATCTTGGTGCATGCAGTCTAGCTGTGGGCTCTTCCTACCCTTGATGAATCAGTCCTAACTCATTTGAGCTGTTAAAAAGCAAACAGCTTCAAGATGCATTATGAAGCCAACACTACATAGCGCAGGAATTGAAATGAGTAAATAGCAAGCAATTCAGCTTTGATGTACCTAGATATGCCTCTAGGAATCTACAGCTGCCCCTGAATTCAGTGTTTAATCTACTGTCTGTGTTTGAACTTATGCAACAGCCTAAATATTTGGGTGTTGTATTTTAACCATCCTGTTTTCCCTGGGTTTTGGAATATACGTTTTCCTATAAAGTATTTGAGCATAAAGTGTAGTCATGTTCTTGCCATGTTGATTGGAAAATGAATTTATAATCTGACATAGGAATAATGATGTGTCCGGATGCGGATATCAAATACTGTTGAACTCCTGCTGCATTGTACGAGCTCAAAACTCAAGCGCTGCTACGGAAATGAAAAGCATCATGTTTGTGAACAAGTTATTCCTCCCCTTTGCCTGCTCAGGTTGCACGGTCAGCGCAAGCGTCCTGCTGCATCCTCATCCGCTGCTGCGTTGCCCTGGCAACGTGCTGAGGCCACAGCAGCCGCACAGTGCCTGCTGGAGGGGTCACCAGGACAGTCACCAGGATGCTTGCAGATGGAGATGTGCAGGACAGAAGGCTGGACTGTGGCATATTGGAGATCATGGTTTGTTTCCTGTGCACCTGAATTCACATCTTGGGCTGGCACTTAATTTCTGACCTCCTCCTCCAAGAAAACAAAACCCTGTGTTCAGCTTTGGAGTATATACGTGTGGAGAAATCCCTAATAAAATACATCCTTGTATAGGGAGCTGTAGTAGATCCTGTTTCAGAGTGGCTTTACACTTTTTAGGGAGGAGCCAGGTTATTCGCTGGTTGTTGAAGATTTCCTGAGCAAAATGATAATCTTGTAAAGAAGCACAATTCATGCAATGGGGAGAGTGTTAACCTGAGTGGATCCCTCATGGCTCTCACCAGCCACGGGCTGCTAGAACATCCTCACCTTGATGCAAACCTGGGAAAATCAGTCCTGATGTGTTGCCATCACAATTAATTCATAAGGACTTGTTGGCTGCCGCCTTCATATTAGTATTGATGGGATTTTATACAAGCATTTCCTGAAAATCGGGCACTGTTTAACACTGGGTGGTCTAACACTGAGGCATATGATTTTTAACTCTTCCTGTGTTTACTGAAGTTGAAAATAGTGCTATATGCTTTAAAGCATTTTGTTTAGGCTTGGCAAAGGTATTGAATTTGTCATGATTATACTGCTAAACAGTGTTAAAGAATTCCAGCCAACTGCCATGTTTGCAGAGGTGGGTTTTTTGTTGGAGTAGAATTTTATTAAATTTACAGAATAAATTTAATTAAAAGCCAGTAATTTCTAACATCTTATTTACAGTGAGTGTACAGATTTCATGCATTGATAGCTTTGCATATTTACTTGGCAATTTGTTAAAGTAATTTACTTTGTAATTATTTCATGATTACTAACGCTTTGGTGTCATGCCACTTTCTGTTAAGTTAAAATTTTGTTGTTGGCTTTGTGGCGCTCTGATCTTTGCAATCTTTGTACCACTTTGTATATGATAGTTCTTCATACTGATCCTCTAATCTTTGACTTTGTTGTAACTTCCTTTGCGCTACTTTTGTCTCTTCCTGATGCACACGTGTGTTCCAGTGTAAGAGAAAAGGTGTTTAAGATGTCCTTTTGGTCCACCTAGTTGGGCCAGTGTAGATATTTCTATTTTTTTTTTTACATAGAAATAGTATTTCCTATGCCATAGTTACTTTACAGCCACATATAAAGAGCAGGCTTTTGTCCCCAGAGTGTTCCTAGTCTGTAGGATTAACAGAAGTAGAAAGGATGTCCACATAGCAAGTGACTTGAGTGATTCAAGGCACACATTATGTCTGTATTATGTCACCTTTTCCCTATGACAAATGCTGTTCTTCAGCCCTTAACAATCAATTCCCCTCGATTCCATGTGGATTTTTAGCTTCAAATCTGGGCTTCTTTATGTAGCAGCTTCTTCTGACTTAAACCACAGTTGATGCTGGATTAGGCATTTTTTGGTGCCTGAAGAGAGAGAAGTGGTGGAAAGGCTTACACATGTACTCTTACGGTGAAATGAAGCCTAGATGAAAAGTGAAGTAAGGCCAGAGAGAAGTGCTGTTAAATATCCCTAGTAGCTCAAGTCTTAAAAGCTCTGTTTTCTTTGTAAAGCTTTCCTGCTATTCATTCAGCTGGGGGAATGTATCCCACAGTGTTACTTACAGCAGTCGCAAGTAACAGATGATGTGTTTGCAGCAAGAGCCTGGTATGGCCTGTGGGGTTGTGTTCCGTTCCTCGGCAGTGAAATGTTTGCACGCGCTTTTGATGAAGATTCATCTTCCTCTGTTAGACAAATGAAGAGCGTCATTTGGGCAACCCTGGGACTTTTCAGTGCTTCTTACCTCAGATAGTATTCGTGCTCCAAACCTGGACTGGATTATGTTTATCTGTTAGCTCGCAGGGTGCTTTTTACTACTGTGCCTGCTGCTTGTCTTGAAAAGAAAACTTGAAGTGGTGTTGCTTGGTTTTCCTTTGGTTCCCACTTCATTCCTAGCGTTGTTATTCTTAAACATACTTCAGAAAACTGCTAGAAGACTTCTACAAATCTGAAATGGTTTGTGGGATTATCTGGGATGTATGCTTTAGTTAAGTATGTGAGATTTCTTCTTGCCCATTCTCCGCTAGATTTAAAAGTTATAGCTTGAAAAATGACTGTTAGTAATGGCAATTTATAACAGCCTGTGTCCTGGAGTGTAATTTATGATGAAAAAAGCAGAGGATTTAGCAAGTCTAAAGCCTCCCTGTCTGTTGCTCTGTTTTAAGCATTGTGGGATAATCTAGCATATGCTTAGTTAGTCACTGCTTCAAATGTAGAAGTATTTTAACTTTGGTACCTAATGTCTTTTGCAGACAGCTTAGATAATGTTGCTGTGTGAGAGGTGTGGTGTGTGCTTACATTTGCCACGGCTGCAAAAGAGGAGACAGATACGTGATGGTAATTTTTTTTTTTTTTTTTGCTGTGGAACATAGATTACGGTTTGGCTGATTTTGCTCAGAAACATGTACAGGAATCGGATTAAGTGATGTCTGTCTTTTTGGTCACTGTGGGGTGGTAGGGTGGATGTGACATCTTGGGGCTCACTCGTTACACTACAGTGAGCCCTGCTCTCTTCTGCTCTGGTAAAACAATGTCTGGGGTAGGTTTGATGCACAGCCTGGATCCTTCCTGGCTACCGTGGGGACGTGGCTTCGTGCTGTCCTGCTGCATTTTGTCCCTGCACTCAGAGGAGCCTACAGCTAAGGGTCAGGTACTGGCATTGCTATGGGTAACTGCAGCTTTGTCTCCTCCCTTGTGTGTCCTTGTATTTCTTGTCTATCTTTAGGTGTGCTCTGTGTCCCTCCCCAGTAATACTGGATTTTGCTTTGCCAGCGTCTTTGCAGAGGTTGACGGGGTCGGCCTCTCGTGGTGTTGCTGACTGCTCAGGCAACTGGTTTTGCAGAAGTCCTTCTTTTGATACAGTCTGAGAGGAAAGCAAATTTGTTTGCATCTCCTTAGTGATCACTGCTGCTGAGAACTGTTGGCCTCTACATTAGACCAGTTTACAATATTGAAATCTCATTCCATGGGTTATTGCTTTCCTTTTAATATTGTTGTAATATATTAAACACAGAGTTGCTGTTGTGGTGATGTATGCTAAGATAAATTGCTAGTATGATACACAGGGATTTAATCTCTCAGTTTATGAATCTGCTTATTCCCTGTGCATTAAATTACTGCTTCCTCTGAATAGAAGCATCTCAAATTGCATGTTTTATTATTTCTTGCACCATTTTGACAGACTTATCAATGCAGTTCAGAGAGTGAAGTTCTAATTTAAGTAATATAGATGTGTTTGTTCAACTTTACATTTAATAGTCCTGGCTTCTTTCAAGTTCGTGACCAGCCTTGCCTCAGATTTAAGTATTTTGTTTTCCAGACACAGGGAGAGTGAGAGAAAGGATAAATGTTTCGGCACTTAGAGAGGTCATAGGACAGAGTGAGCTGGCAGGAACAGAAGCCTTGCTGCGGCTTGCAGAGCAGCACCCTCTACCAGATTCCCCACCATTTAAGAAACTGGAAAGCAGTTCAATTTTTGTCAATGCCTGTGCTTGCTCATCCGTCCAACAGCTTGATAGTGAGAGAAATACAAGTTCAACAAATAGGATAGCTAGAAAAATGGTAGGTAAATGCTCCCCACCCCCAATTTTGAGGTGGAGAAATTGTTTTATTCAGTTTGGATAATATCAGTAACTGAGCTAGGATTGAGCTGAGGTCTGGATTATAAAGATGCTCTGATATAGTGGATGCTTGCGAATGACCCCTAGTTCCATGGATTAAGTCTATTTTGTTTACTAGAATTGTCAACGTCTTTAGTTTTTCTTCTTCTAGTATAAGCGTTTTAGCGTCTGCACTTCTGTATAATAATTCCAAGATTTTTCCTATTGCCCATATTTTATTGGACTTCTTGTTAGCTTGGTTTATTATATTCCTAATCTTATTTCAGAATTCATGTGGCATGTGACTTCCTTGGAAAGTTAAATGTCTGGTAAATGGCATTGCTTTGTTAATTTAAATTTAATCAATAGAAATTGTGCTGCAGCAGGTACACGGAAGAGCTCAGCAGGTCTCCGACTGTAGCTGGGAATTTTCTAACAATTTTCGGACACTGTGTACCAAATGGATGCTTAACTTCTGGCTGGGAGGTGCTGTCATATGAATTCTTTGAAGTTGGTGATCCATTTTCAGTTAAACTTAATTTAGTTAGTGTGCACGTACTTTGTTTTCTTATGTTCTTGTAGTATTTTCTATTCTGTGTTTTTGCCATGACTTATATGTCAATATTATAAATAAAGCTACTGATGAGCACAAGCTAGCTTGTAATTTGATTTGAAGAAAGGAACTAAGCATGTTAACTTGGCTAACAACTGCAAGTATGGCTTTTATACTCATGAGTATGAAATGCACACAAACCAAAGGACAGAATGGTTATTTATTTTGGTCTGAGGGTATAAAATTGGGTAGTACCATGGCTTTTATTTGAGAATAGCTGTTGGCCTCTACAGATAATAAAGGACCTAATACATGGCAGACTGTAGCTCATTGTTAGCTGCCAGAGTAGGTGTGCGTGGCCTGGGACTTTGGTCTGCTTCCTTTTTGTCTATTTTTGATGTAGCTACTGGTTCCTTTTTAATGGCAATTGAGGAATGGATAAGTGTATGGTAGGATGACCCTAAGTATTTGCATTTGAGACAAGTGCCAGTTTGGGGGAAAAAAATGTGAGTGAGCAGAGTAACATATTTCAATTGATAATGTAGAGAGTAAAGCAATAAGAAATTATAGTGAGCATAAAATAATACAGGAAGAATGAAGCGGGGAAAAAAAAGTTCTCCTGGTACAGCTTTAGAGGTCTGATATAGACGGGCCTGGATCAAGCACTGTCTTGCCTTATTCGATAAGCTTTGCCAGAAGCACGTAGCTTTGTAGGAGACTTCATGTTCCCTGATATATAACAGGGAACAGCAAAGGGTAGCTAGAGGTATGACCCAACCATTCCTGAATGCAGCAGCTAGCAGGTGATCTTAGAAATACCAAAATGAATCAAAAAAAAAAGGAAGCTCTCCTGACTTGAGTTTGCTAACTAATGGACATGTTATAGGAACATTGTCAGCTAGAGTAACTCTTCGGATTACTTTCATCTCCATGAGTGGATTCAGCATATGGGGAGGAAGTATGGCTGAGATCATCTCTGAAGTTTTCTATTTAAAGGTATATATTTAGATGAAATGAAGCAAATTAGCTGGTGAACTCAAGAATCACAAGCTCACAGAGATGGGATTTCTTCATTTTAAAGGTTAAAAGAAAAGCAGAAAAGTTGTAGCAGAGTTCTCAAGACTAAATTGGGTGAATAACCATAGAAAACGCTAGGACCTGGACAGAGCCACTTTAATAGGAGTAGGCTAAGTAAAGATGCTGATACATTCTGGAAGGTCTGGTATTGAAGTTATAGGTATTTCTGTACTGAAGAGTGCTAATATAAAGTCAAAATAACAAAGCATAGAAATATGGTAGTTAAATATGTTCTAAGAGAATCTGTTAAGCCTCTTAGAAGTATTTTCCCTTCTGCTTGTTCTGCCATGAATTTGGCACATTGTTTTATACTTCTTACAGCAAAACTGCCTGACGTTGTAAAGAAAACTGAATTCCTTATTTGCTGGTCACCAACAACATCCTTCGTAGCATCAGGCTCAGAACTGGCAGATTTCCACCCTGAGTCACATATTTAGTAAACATTTAATTCAATTTGGGTATTCACCTAGGGAGGAGATTAAATGAGAGAGGTCAAGCAGCTGCTGAGTGTTGAGTAATTCAATACTTTGGACATGTTGAGATTTTAATAAACATCAAGGTAAATGGTTTGAAATTGGAGCTGGGAGTTGAGACTCCAGAAAGAAAGGATTCGTCTTTCAGTTTTAATTGCGAAACCAGAGACCTCTATCCTCGAGTTTTGCAAGCTGTAAGAAGGTATAATGAGCTGTGTTCAGCTTTGATTCTGTATGTGAGAATATCCTTCAGGTACAGATTAAAAAGACAAATATATAAAAATATTTTAAAAATTGTTGTTTTGGAGGCTACTGACTTACTTCTTTAAAGAGCATGCAGTGTAAGTAGTAGATGTTCAGTATAGACTGTGTGTTACCAAGTCAAAAGAAAAGAGCAAACAAGACTTGGGTGCTGTGCCTGTGATATCCTTAAGCGTGATTATGTGTGTGTATTATTTCTAAATTCAGCCTTTCATTTAGGTTCACATTCATAAATACTGATTTGGAGTGAGATTTCCATGTTTATTATTGTGTCATTCATTTTTCTAAGGTTGAAGGATACAGTTTTGCTTTCTGTGTCAATCCAGGATGCTGCTGCAAAGGTCATTTTCAAAATTTGTTGCTTCACACATGACAATTTGTTTGCTGTGACAGGGAGGTGGGATCCCTGGACGTGCGTGGTGCAGAAGCTGTTTGTATTCAGTTGCAAAAACTGAGGGTGCAATCCATCATCCACTTAGCTTGCGATACAAGACTTCGTCTCCTTCAGTTTTGAAGTTTTTAAACAAGTTGTTTTCTCCCCACACTGTCCTTATACTGGGAAGGAATCGAATTCCTTGTAAACACCTACTGAGCCCTTCATTTTTGCACCTCCACATCTGCCCTTTAAATTCTTTCTTCTTGTGTTTCCTGTCTGCAGCCGTCTGCTGATACGCTAAAAACACTTCCTGTCCCACTGACCTGTCTGAGTCTGTTGTTTCCTTAGAAGTCCCTCAGCTGTCTTCCTTGTATGCATTTGATCTGTCTTCTTTTTCACTTGTGGTATGGTGAGCCTTTTGCCATCTGAATATCATCTTTGTCTCTCTTTTTATCTTTTTAGCTGCTTGGAGTCTTGGTGTATAATTTACAATTTTTAAGCTACAGTGATGATGGATAGCTTTGCAACTCAGATCCAAGAGATCAGAATGGTGCCATAATGAAAACTGACAGGAAAATAATTTATTCTCATTTTCCCCCACATCATGAGATTTATGTGCATGTCTAAGACGTAACAACATCTGCCCCATGTGACCTTCAACTGGAAAGTGAGTCTCCTTTGGTTCACTGTTCAACCTTGAATCTACATTTTATTCAGTTCTAGAATATTTAGGATAACTCATCCCATCATGAAAAAAACAGATTTTTGAATGTGGTGTTCCCTCTGCTATGCATTTCTTCTGATTGTAAATCCACTGTTTAGGTGATTTGCAAGTAAGAAAAATTTTAGAGATTTGTCCTTGCTTTGTGTTACATACAAAATATAAGCAGAAAAGATGTTAGCTTGGTTAAATCTTTGTGTATTTTGTTTGTTAATAAAACTATTATGGCATCTCAAGAACAGTTGTTTCAAAGAATAAAGCATTCCAAACACACTTGCCCAAACTTACAAAATCTTTTCAAGTGCTGACTTTGAAGTATTGACCTTAATTATATTTCAAAGTATGCAGTAGTCAGCAAGAGATTTGAACTTTATTTTGTTTTGCTGAATTGATCCTGTTAAAATATTGCTATCAGGGATGATTTGTGTGGCTAAGGCTTTATTGAGCAAACAAAACTGTAAGAATTGTCCAACTGGTCAGACCAGGGGTCGTTCTGGTCCAGCAAGCCAAGTGCCATGTGTTTAGTGTGTCAGAATCGGGCACGTGAGCACTGTGTTCATCTGGCTGGTAGCTTTACTGGCATCCACGAGTACGATACTGAAGATATTCCGTACTCACAAATAGTAGCTGCAAGGTTTGTATGGGTTTTTTGGTGGTGTGGGTTTTTTGTTTTATTTGGGTTTGTTTGTTTGTTTGATTTTAATTATCACTGGTATACTCTTTCCCCACAAAGATTTGCATTTCTGGTTCTGAGAACAAGTATTATTTTCTTATTTTATTTTCACAAGGTCTAATAGCAATAAGTTCCACACTACTATATGCTATATCAAAAAGTACATCTTTTTGTTTTCAGATGTACTTCCTGGTGATTTTATTTGACATACTCTAATTCTCCACATGGGATAAGCAGTAAAAAATTGTTCTTGTTTTCTGCTTAATATTTCATACAATTTCATTATATATACTCTTTAACTCTTTTCCAAGCCGGAAGTCCATAGCTGTCTCTGTCCTTGTGCAGAGAGCGTTCCATGATTCTGAGCTTTCTTGTCATTGTCTTGGTTTTGGATGTGTGTTACATTGCACTTCTCAACTTTGATAAACGCATCTTCCGCTTTATCCTCAGTCACTTCGTACAAGGAGCCTTCCTGCTGCCCTTAACTTTGGCTTTTACAACATTGAAAAGATCTGAATCATCTGCAAACTTTGTTGCCTCATACTCTTCATTTTATGAGTACACTGACCAGCACAGGTCCCAGCACCAGTGCCTTTGAAACCGAACTGCGAACTCCCCGTCATTGTGAAAACTGCCTGCTTATTCCCATTTTCTGTGCCTTGCTTTTTAATATTATTAATGCGCACAGAGACCCTTTCCTTTTATCCAGTGACTGCTTAGTCTTTGTAGGTGTCTTTGGTGAAGGCACCTTGCAAAAAGCTTTTCAGAAATTAAAATACACTGTAACAACAAGGTCACCCTGAATAGTATACTTGTTGGCTACTTCAAATAATTCTTTTAGTTTCAGGTAAGATGGAACTCAATAGAAGCCATGCTAGCAGATCTGCACCGTTTTGGGTCAATATATGGGTCTGTTAATCATGATTCATATTAATCCCAATTAAATATGAAGATTTTCAGGAGTCTATCTTCTTTTCTCCTCTAAGATGCTTCTGAATATTGTCTTTGCATTTGTCAACTTCTGTTTGTTTTCTGCTGAAGTCAGTCTTGCTCTGTAGTGGTGAATGCAGAAATTTTATGCTAGTTATAAGGAACTGAAAGCAGCTGGGTAGAGTAACATGTGAAGCTTAACCTGAGGTAGCACAAAAAAACCAAAATATATTTGTCACTTTGTATCAGAACTGCTCTCTGAATGACACCTGTTCCAGGTGATTTTTCTGTGAATTTTATCGGTTGTTGTAAAGCCTCTTCCCCTGCCTCTTTAATTTCTGACAGTTCCTCTGACTCTCACCTAGTTTAAGGAAAAGCTCCAGAGTGGAAACTTACTGAGCTCCAGTGTGATTATTTATACTTAACTTTTCTGCTGTGGCCTTAAGTCTCAGGGGCATATCTCTTGAATCTTTATAATCTTTTTGCCCTTAATTCTCTGTGGCAGTTTTCTTGCTTTTGAAATCTATGAAAAGAAATATAATAGTACTTTTTACACCTTTAGCAAGTTGTTCCTCAAAATCTGTCTTCGCTTATCTCATTATTTTTTATTTATTATTAGAAAGATGGTATTTCTCTTCTCCGAGATCCTTACATGTCTTTAATCAATCCTTATGCTACTTGAAACATCTATTTTTTTGAATTTATGATATCTGAAAATGTGTAGTGTCTAAAAATTATCTCCCATCACAAAATGTAACTGATCTATATTAGGATAATTTCTACTGCCAGTGTACATATGAACATGCTTTTGATTTTGGTTGCTTGTGGTAATTTTGCTCTTCTTAAAGGAGCAATTAACTGGTATTTGCCTCCAGTGTCCTCTGTTGCTTATTCATTTTGGCTATACATTAAATTAGGATGCTGCAGAATTACTAGCTGAAATGTCTATTGGTCAAAAAATTGTTTCAGTGGTTGGAAATTTTAGGACCTATTAATTTAGGATGCTTAACATTTAAGATCAATTTAAGAGTGTATAATTATTTAGATAATTTAATGATCATATCTTTGTTATTTCACTGAACAGAATCATCTTAAAAATATCTCTGTGTAATCTAGCAGTGTATATAAAATAATACTTATATGGGCTCTATCAATATAGCATAGCAGATTTGAGGATTATATTCACATAAGTGACTAGACCATGCTACCTGCGAGTTGCAAAGCTTCTGGAAAATATGTCTGTAAGGATCAGCTTGTGCTGTTCTGCTGCTGACCTCTAGTACCAAGATAAAATATTTTAAAGCAAATTTGAATCAAGTGCCACTGCTTGGTTCAGTGCATCCTGTAGATATTTTGGTTTAAAAATAAATTGCAGAAAAGAATTTTCAGCTGGTTTTAACTTCTCTTGATGTAGCTGATGTAAATTTTAATGAAACTCTTAACAGAACCTGAATATTCTTTTAGTAATGGCTCTTCATTTAAAAGTTGCCTGTTGCTGCCTTGGCTTCTAGCTACAGCTTTTCTCATTCTAGTGCTACGTTATTACCTGTTGACCTTTGCTGAGGTCGGATTAGTTTGATCTTCAGATCTCCTGTGCTGGAGGTTATGTTTGTGTAATACACAGGTAAAATTTCATTGCTGTGTCAACATTTATTTTCAACAGTGCAAAAAGTAGTTGTTTGCCTATCAAATAAATGAGGTCAGCAGCTGCATTTCATAAGCAGTGTAGCTACAATTTTCCTTTTTACTTACTGAGCTTAGTGTGTTCTTCCACCTGATGCTCAAACCAGCTCCAAGCAACATTTTAAAATAGAAGGTTGCACCTTCCTGTATTTTCATGTTTGTTTTGACCGGTAACTAAAGTACCGAAAACTGGAGATGTCTAAGAGCAATAGTCATTTCCCTTTAATCTCAGGTGGACGACTGGCTGTAATGAGACATGAAACTGTTGTGTTGTTTTTAGAATAGCCATCTCCTGCACAGACCACATGAAATGGCCTTAACACAGATTTCTGTATTTTCATTATAGAGGGGAAAGGTGTTTTCTGCTTCCTACAGGATTACAAATTTCTCTGTGTGATCCCCTGGTATGCATATGGCAAATATCTGCTGTGAATGCTAAAAGAGTTCTATCAAGATTATTAATTGCATAATTAGAATGTGTAAATAAAACTTGTCACAGGACTTTGATTCTCTTGCTGAAATTTTAACATACGATGATGTGCTATGGTAGCATGCCATAGTAAAAGCAGTAGTTGAACCATCAGACCACAGCTTCCTACTAACATATATTTCTTACAATTATATTTTTCCATGGCTTAAGAGAAAATTCACAAGGGGACAGTCTCACTCTTTGCATGGCTTGCTGTTTCATAAATCAGTGTCAGCATTTTAACGTAGGGGCTCATCAAGCAAGTGAGCTTATTGTCTCTTAGCGGGTGTCCATGGTACAGAAGAAGATGATGAACCAGAAAAAGTAGTCCAACAAGTTATGCTTTTTCCAGAAACAACCAGGAATGAAGATATTCTGGGGATCTTATAGCTTTGAGGTTTATTTGTGTTTCTAGTTCACTCACCAAACTTGCCCAGTAGAACACTAGTAGAACACTAAGCTTTGTGTAGCATCCCCAGATCTCAGGTTTCATAAATTATAAATGTACTGGTTTTGAGCTTATATGTGCAGCTTGTGTTAGCAAGAAGGTATCAGATGGAGACAAGAACTCAATTATACTTGGCCTTCGTGAGGTGTAGGATTGGTACTGCTTTCTTCTTCAAATTGAAGTCTGCCGGCGGAGGCAGAACTATGATGCTACTGGAATAAATAAGAAGAAGGGTAGCTCATGTATTTGGTGGTGAGTGGATAGAGGGTTCTCAGTAAAGACAGGCAGGGAAGAGGAGAGTTTGTCCTTCATGTGAAGGAAAGGCTCCAATGTCTGGAGCTCCTCTGTGGACTGGGTGAGAGGCTCATTGAGAGTGTGCATGGGTCTGGATCAGAGGAGAGCATTTCTAGGCATGTGAAAGAGGAAAACGTGACTGGGAGCAGCCAGCACAGGTTCTCCAAGAGTAAATCACACTTGACCAACCTGACTGCCCTCTGTGCTGAAGTTACAGGATCTGTGGATGAATGGTGGGCATAATCATAGAATCATAGAATCACAGAATGCTTTGGGTTGGAAGGGACCTTTAGAGGTCATCTAGTCCAACCCCCCTGCAGTGAGCAGGGACATGTGCAACTAGATCAGGTTGCTCAGAGCCCCGTCCAACCTGACCTTGAATGTTTCCAGGGATGGGGCCTCCACTACCTCTCTGGGCAACCTGTTCCAGTGCTTCACCACCCTCATTGTAAAAAATTTCTTCCTTATATCTAGCCTAAATCTACCCTCCTTTAGTTTAAAACCATTAGTCCTTGTCCTGTCACAACAGGCCTTGCTAAAAAGACTGTCCCCATCTTTCCTATAGGCCCCCTTTAAGTACTGAAAGGCCGCAATAAGGTCTCCCCGCAGCCTTCTCTTCTCCAGGCTGAACAACCCCAACTCTCTCAGCCTGTCCTCGTAGGA
>VYZW01058371.1:21668-44526 GCA_013401315.1 Balaeniceps rex | reverse complement strand
TCATGTTTACTCACAAATTTTCTCTCTTGCTGATTATACTGTATTTACTTATAAACAGTGGCTATTTTCCATGATTCAAAATGTAAGTCTGATCTCAAAAATGCAGATCACACAGGAGCTACTTGACTATGAAGGCAGGCTTAGAGTTTTTCTAGGTAATAGCATGATTATTCTTAGTGCTATATGAATTATCTTTGGCGCAACATATACCACACATACGCGTATAAAAGAGAAAACTTCTGAAGTTTTTCAGAGGTAGTCAAGATATCTTAGTTTCTATGACCCATTCCAGTTGCTAAGATTATATTTTTCAAAATTATCCTGAACCCATTATGTCTTTTTCCAGATTTATACTTTAGCCAATGAGTATGAAATATAACATTATCTTTATTAAATAAATGTCGTAACTTGCCAGTTATTAATTGTAAAAGAATCAAAATTTATGAAAAGCAAAGTCTTCACTGTTTTTAACTCTGTTTAACAAATCACTTGCTCAAATAAGAAAACTATGAAGTGTGGTAGCACGTTATTAGGATTAATATTAAAAGAATCACCTTAAACAAAAGTGAAAAAATTTCTTTCTGCGCAGTGGAGCAAATGCTGATGACTTGAAACATGAGATTACAAGATTACTAATTTTCAAAATACCTTTAAAATATACACCTAGTCTGAGCTGTCTGAAAATTGTGAGAACTATCCCAAAACTCAGATAAAATGTATGACAAAAAATAGGAATTATTTCATCAAAGGTCATCTGAGATAAATACACCCATGTCCACAAAACATTCTCTGTAAAAAGTATTAATAACCTTAAAAGGCTTTTTATACACAAGAAGGAGTCATTGTACAGGACCCATGTGGAGCTTACGTCATCATCTTCTCCTGCTGATATCTGGAGTCCAACACAAAAACCCAAGCACCTAGCTCATATTGCTGGAAAGCAGTTGGACTTCATTTCTGGTTTTTATGGCATGATTCACCAGGCTATTATGAAGCTAGGGGGAATTGCCGGAACAGCAAGTGGACTCCAGTGCTGAAATAATACTACAGCAATAATGGAGAAAACCAAGATGTTTTTCTTCCGATAGTGCAATTTCTTGGCACATTCTCTCTCACATAAAGGGGAAATCTGGGGTCTAGTCCCTAGTCCCGGGCAGTTTTGGAGTCCCAGGTATTGGAATACCCTTTAGCACACTCTCTGACAGACTAAATTCTCTTAATTGAACTTAGTACTTTTAGGTGTATAAAAGAATGAAAGAAGAAAAAGTTATTGGGAATTTAACATATAAAAATGGTTATGCAATTGAAGTAGCACTCTATATCTGTGCTCTTTCAAACACCTACCAGGGAAATGTTAAAGCAGGAAAATGAGAAAAATTCAGCATTCAGGTCTCCCTCATGCCCCTTACAATTCTATGAGAGTTACAATAAAAAAACCTATGAAACACCTCATTAAAAAAATAAGAAGTTATGTGATTTACATTCAAAGAATGTTTTCATTGTACATTCTGTCATGCTGCTTCCTACTCTTCTTCAGTTCACTTTAGGCCAGAAAGGTTTAATTTTCTCTGTTGACACAGAAAGGGAGCTAGTCTGTCAATGAATGTGCAAGGCGAATCTCCAGGGAAAGGAATGCAATTACGTTGAGTAACATTGTTTTACTTTATTTGTGATAAATATAAAGGCTTATGATGCCAAAGGACTGCAGTATAGTTGCATAAAGATTGAGTATGAATGATAGAAGAAATAGAAAATATAGCTGGGGTATATACAGAGCCTCTGTTTTTCCCCAGTTGCTATAGTAATGTTTGGCACCTTTGTTAGTTATTCCAGCAAGCTCTCTCATGCTACGTCCCTGGGAGATTTGTCAGTTCAGGAAGACTGAGAACAATGAGCCTGCCTCGGATCTGGAGATAGACCTCGTTAGTTTTGAGGATTAGACACAATACCTAGCACAGACACGGGTAATCAGCATACAAGCATGGAGAGGAATCCCAGGATGCTTTTAATGAGGCCACCCAGCCTGGATATTGGATTGTTCTTCAACACTTCAAAGACAGCTGGTTGTAAGGCTGGTGGGTGACCCTACTGAAACTGCCATCCTAATAATAGCAGTTCATGTTTAAGCCTCGACTAAACCACCTCAAAGGCTTCTACAACTTTGGGGGAGTTGCAGTGATATTCAGAGGACCACAAAAAAATGTAAGTAACAGAAGGTTGCCTTTTTGCTACAAATTCAAGTCTTTGGACCATTTTTGCTCTGAGAAGTGCAACTTCCAGAGGACTTAAACAGGAGCAGCTCTTTGCAGGTGTTGGTCCTTTCCTTTTGTCTTTTCACTGTCAACTAAATTGTCAGCATTTCTCTGCTGTTCTGGGAGGGTTGAGAAAGAAGTGGCATGCAGCACTGTCACTATTCTCCATTTTCCTGCCTGGCTTGTGGTGTAGATTTTTTTCTTAATAACCAAGTCCTTGGTTGATTTGGTGAGAATATCAGGTATTTGACAAAAGATAAGGCATGTTTCAGTTTCTCTGTGCTGCAGAGAAGCATCCCCCCAACTTGAATCAAACTGCTGCAGACTTTGAAAGCTGAATACTAACAAAAGTGACAGTAGTAACAAAAAAGATCTTTTAGTTCTTGCTGTTGTTTTAAACTTTTTTTTAATCTCATGGCTGAGGTCTTACAATTTTGGACTCTCTGCCATTGGCTACACTCCCTAAATTTATATTTTTTAAAGTTCCTTTGCAAGTTGACAGGAAGATCAGTGAGGGAAAAGGGATTTTTAAATCTCTGCTATCAGAGCCGGCTGCAGTTCACTCCCCCCCCCAAAAACTTTCACTCCCTTTTAATATTTTTTGTGTGTGTACACAGACCTGCTTGGAGTCCTAGTAAATCTCTTGAGAGTGTTGTATTTATAATAATTGCAATATAACTCTGAATTAATTAACACTGCACATATGAAAAGGTGAGAATCTGTGAATTCACAAATGACAATTTGCAAATAGGTCTTTTTTGTTCTTGAGAAGCATGTGCTCAGTGAGTGGAAAGTTACAAGTTTGGTAAAACTTTGATTGCTCTGGGTTTCTCCATGAAGGGCCTAACCAAAGCTTTAGGGAGCAGTTGAACTGAAACCGGAGATTTCAGGTAGGGCTTATGTTCCTTCTCAAGTGTGGTTAATGGTAACTTTGTGCATAGGGAACTCGTTTTAAGAATGTAAGTTAGCAATGAGCTGATGATTATAAACTTTATCAGAAACCATGACAACCCCTAAGATTTCAGGAATGCAAAACTGACTTTAACTTGGACCTGTCCACTTGGATCTCTTTATTTTGGATCTTTTTTATGTTGTGCTGGCCTTTTTCTCATGCACATTTGCTCATAAGGGGTAGTCAGCCATGGGATTAATAGAAGTAAGAGCTTATGAAGTCTAATTTAAATGGTTATTTTTTTTCTCTTGTAATAATTTCAGGTGGATATGCTCCATGATATATCTGTCCGATGACCAAAGGAGTGTTAGTATTGGTAAAAGGAAAAAAGGCAGGAATGTGGGGTTGGCCCTTCTGGTGGGGCAGCACAGACTTTAAAGTCTGCTTACCTAGGAAACCACAAGGAAAATGATTAATGAATGAAGACTATTAGGAAGGAAACTAAGTAAGAGGTCACATGGAAGAAACTTTCTTCACTTGATGAGGGTGATAAAGACATTGCATGGGAAATCAGTTATATAAAGGGTTGTAAAATGAAGGGTATCTTACTAGCTATGTAAGACAGGAGAGGGAGTTAAAGAAATGTTTTATAAGATAAAGCACTGGGGAGGAGACTGTAATCCTGACTGCTCCAGATCAGCATTTCTTAACCTGGGAGATGCTAGAAACAGCTAGTGAGGTACAAAACACCTCCCGTCATCCTAGGCAGCACCTGCAAATTGAGGTTTGAAAGGTTTCTTGATGGACTGAAAGGAAGTAGTGTCTCTGAAGAAGTTGATCAAGTCCCAGTGAATGCTTCAAAGTAGTGAAGAAGCTATTACTACTACTACTACTACTTCTTCTATCTGAACAGCTTTATTTTGTATGCTACAGGCTTTGCATCCCTCTTCCAAAATGAGTATCCTTTTGTTTTGATGGGGGTGTACTCCTGCAGGAGGGGATGGTAAATCATTTCAGACCAAAGTGTCTTGCTGAGGTGGAATGGGCTTACGGTGTTCTAGAAAACTGGGTGAACTACCACTGATTTAGGGGGTCTTGTCACTTAGTTTGCAAATTTTAGCTTAAAAATCCTTGCTAGAAGATGCTTAAGCCTGAAAACTCATACCAGACTGGAAGAAGAAGAATTGTGCTTTTGAAAATATTAGATGTCTGACAATTTCACAAATATCAAATCAAATATGCTGTGTATGTAGACAAACTACAGAGTGCTCAGTGCTGCTCCTCTCAGGATCCTCTAATGTGCTTTCTGCTTTATATGCACTGAGAGCAATCTCAGAGGATAAGCAACACAAGGTGAACAAGGGCAGCGATAAACATCCAATAGTTAAAACTCAGACACATTTGCAGGATTTTCAGATAATTATAAATATACAAATTTTAAAATATTCCCTACCTGCACCTCTCCCCTCTGCTCCCCATGCTTTTCATGTTTTCACCTGAACAAGTACCTGTGTTTAAAACTGTCTCTGTTTACAGTCTTGGACTTCTTTTTATCTTTAATCTGGTTATATTGGAAAGCTTTTCCTTTCAGGGTTTCCTTTCTGAAGTTGCTCAAGTTGAACAGATGTTGTCTTTTCTCTTTCTTTAAAAGCAATTGCCAATTACCTGCACATCTGCAGTCCACGCTGCCTATTACCAGAGCCTGCTCTCATCCTGGCAATCAGCAGAGTGCGATGTAGAACACTTGACTGAGAAGAAACCTAATTTACTCTCCAGAAAAAGTGCAATAAATGCTAGGACTAACTAAGATGCACTTGGAATGCTGCTCAGAAAATATTTTTTGTTAATAGTTTACTGATTTCATTAATGAAGATTCCCTGCTTAACTTCCTTGTGCTTGTATTATGATGCAGAGAGTCGGATCATCTTGCTGATCTGGCTGGAAATAAACTTTTTTTTAAAAAATCAGTCAATCAATGTGTCTTACTGCAGAACTGCATCACTTTACTGCCTGCAGCAGGGAGACAGTGAGAACAAAAGGCCCAAATGGGAAGGGGAGAAGGCAACATAAACCACTCATAAAACTGCCCTTCACGTTCTTTAAACACTGCCTCTGATTCTGTCTCTATGTAGCAACCAATTTGCAACAGAAGCTATTTATTATAGTAGTCATAATTTGGTTTTACCCACAAATGGTGTAAAAAAGGCCATACTCTGTGCAGCTGTTAACTGTAGCTAGATCTCATAATCTGATGGGGAGGAAAAAAGAACAGGGTTTGGTATGCATTCAAGAAGTGAAAGAGCTGCTCCAGAAGAGCACTGCGGTTAGAGAGATTTAAAATCCATGTCAAGTCTTGACTAAGCAACACCAGTGTGTCCTGTATTTCAGGGAAAGGCCTAACAAGGTACAGGTCAAGTCCCCCTGCCTGCACCCAAGCTGTGATGAGTGTGAGCTATCTGGAGTACATGGATTCCCTTCTGGTGGAGATGAAAGTGCAAGAAGAAAGGGTAAAGGGAAGGTGGCAAGAAAGATGATGCACATGTCTGGATGTCATCCTGACATGGGGCTGCGTACAGATGTGCCTAGGGGGCTCACCCAAACTGAGAAGCTTAGGGTGCTGCCTGAATCTGCTCATTTAATCTGCTCAGGTCCGCTGGGTGGTTTGGTGACTGGGCTAAACAGAACCATCTCAACAGAAATGATTGCAAAAGAGGAGGAAGGGAATTAAGGGAGGGATATCATCTGCCTAAATTTGGTGCCCAGCTTGTGCCTTCATTTCAGATGCCTAGCTGTCGTGGTTTAGCCCCAGTCGGTAACCAAGCACCACGCAGCCGCTCGCTCACCCTCCCCCTCCCCGGTGGGATGGGGGAGAGAATCGGAAGGGCAAGAGTAAGAAAACCCACGGGTTGAGATAAGAACAGTTTAATAATTGAAATAAAAATAATAATAATAATAATAATAGTAATAATAATAATAACAATAGTAATTGTAATGAAAAGGAGAACGAGAGAGACAAACAAAACCCAGGGAAAAGAAAACAAGTGATGCAACCGCTCACCACCCGCCGACCGACACCCAGCCAGTCCCCGAGCGGCGATTGCTCCCCCCGGCCAACTCCCCGCAGTTTATATACTGAGCATGACGTCATATGGTATGGAATAGCCCCTTGGTCAGTTTGGATCAACTATCCTGGCTGTTCCCCCTCCCAGTTCCCTGTGCACCTGGCAGAGCATGGGAAGCTGAAAAAGAAAGTCCTTGACTGGTGTAAGCTCTACTTAGCAACAACCAAAACATCAGTGTGTTATCAGCATTCTTCTTACACTAAATCCAAAACACAGCACTATGCCAGCTACTAGGAAGAAAATTAACTCTCTCCCAGCTGAAACCAGGACACTAGCGGTGCAGTCCTCTTAGGGCATATGCATAAGATCCCCAAGTTATTGGTGAAGGAGACCTCTTGGAAGTTCTCCAGAGGCCAGCTGGGGAACTACAAATAATACTGGTGATTGCAACCTTATATTGCAAACAAGAACTTGCTGTAAATTAGTGTAAATTTTAGATCTGTTCTAATGTATGCCTGTTCCCAAGAACGAAAAAAAGCTGAAGTGTGGGGAAGTAGAACTCCATAATCAGACACAGCTACTAAGCATCCAATCATTCACAACACTGAACTCTAAATCCAATGCACCTTTTACAAACTATCTTCCAAAATGTCATTTCTGCTTGTTGCACAGCCTGTTTAAAAAAGAAACCCAGTCTAGCGACTGAATGCTTCACATACATTGAAATCAGCTAGCTCTGAAGTTTGTTAATACCTGTTTGGAAGCTGGGTTGTATATGGCTTGGAGAGAATTCCAAGAAGCTGCAGGAGAAATGAGGGGTGGTCAGTTACGGAAAGTTATAGGAAGCTTAAGAACAGCTGGGAGCAATTAAGCTGAGGCTGGAGGAAGATGTAGGAGGAGGCACAGAGAACTATTGTGGATAATCAGAGCTGTCAAGGCTTTAGGTTGAACATATTTAGTTGAAAGTATTTAGTATAGTCTGCTCCATTTGGTATAACTGAACCGGATTATTCTTCAATTTGCCTGAACTTTTTAGGAAGCCCATATAATTTGGAAGGGTGTACATTTGTTCAGTAGAGCTGAATAAGGTACAGAATGCGTTGTTTGACTGAAATGAGATTTTATGTTCTACTTAGGCCTTTCCCTAGAAAGGTGGTGACAGCAAAAGCCTTATTTTGTTGCCCAAACTAATAGTGTTAGGGTGGAAATGTGCTGGAATGATACTACCGCACTCCAGAATTAGAATCCAGTTAAGAAACTGGCAAAACACTTACTGGCAGGAACAAATGTCCTCATATACAAAAGAACATGAAGAATTATTTTTCATTTTAGTTCAGATGTATTTGAAATAGATTTTTATTATTGCATTTTGTTGCATCTTCTATTAGGACATTATAATAGAACTCCTGTACTTAAATTAGGAGAAATGTCATTGTAGGTTAAAAGGTACAACTCTTGGAATAAGTGGCTTGAAATTGGTTTTCATTAATTTTAATGTGAACTGAACATCAATTGCCTCTGTAAGTCTTGCCTAAAGCTTGGTCATGCTCGTCTTACACATTTTCTCCTTGTATATATTAAACTTTTTTTTAATTTTCAGGCAATAGTGAACATTTTTCAACTGTTGTTATTTTTCTATTGTTACCATTACCTGCTTTTATGTTTTGTTTTGTGTTGTTTCCCTGCATGCCAGAAAAGCCTTAATTATATCAGACTTTCAAGGGGAAAAACATGGACCTCAGATTTTATGATAAATATACTACTGCATTGCCAGCAGTTCTTTTCTTCACTTAATCTTTCTTCTTTTCTTCTTGATGAGAATGCCAGATCTCTAGATGCCAAATAGAGTTGGTCCTATCGGCTCTAGAAAAGGCCTTTTCCACTGTATCAGCAATAAACTGGCAGATTTCAGTTACAGCATGTTCCATTGCCTGCTTTAGAGCTTTTCTGCTTTTCTTCACAGACATCTGGCTATTGGCTTAATGAGAGAGGCACTGGACTTACTGTCCTAGTAATCACAAGATTAACCACAGGATACATTAAAAATTATTTTGGTGATGATGTAGTCCAGCCTTTCCTTTCATGACTACTCATGGCCACTGAGAATCCATTTTTCTCATCCAGTTTTCCAATATATTGCTTTATTTTTGCTAAGTTTATGTACTTCTTAGTGTTAGTTCCGTTGTCCACCAGCCCTCAGATGTTTATTTCTCTGCAGTTTTATATGGGGTATAGTGATGGCTCCAAGCTGTGATTTAAGCAGTATGATCCAACCAGACAATGGGATTTTTCTTTTGCTTTAGTAAATACATGGGTTTGTTTACTCAATATCACATATACTGCATCCAAAGAAAACTTAATTAGATGCTCTGCCAGGAAAAAAATATGAAAAGAGGGGAATGGAGAACAGCTGGTTCTGTCAGCTGTTGCACTCCTCAGACCTACAAATGTAAGAGAAGTGTGACTGGCTTATTTCCACCAAGAGGGTAAATGAACAAGCATGGATCTTTCACTCAGGTTATCTTATCTAATAAGACGGGAAGGAAGACAAGCTTATTTGGTGGTAAGTCAACTTGAAGCTCATGTGCTGGGTCTAAATCCCTTGCAATTTCATTATATCAACAGATTTCTGACCACAGGATTTCTCCTATGTCAAGGACATTTGATTTTTAAAAAAATGTTCTTAACACAAATATATTTACTAAATAGGTTTTTGTTGGGTTTTTTTGGTTGTTATTGTTCATGCAGTCCTAAAATGCATTGTATTCTGGGGTGGTCAAGTCTTGATCCTTCTGCTTTACATATTTTTACTACACTTAGATCTTGATGACTTTGTTTGAAAGAGCTGTTTATGTTGCAAACCTCCTCTTCCTCTCCTCCCCCAACACTCACAATGGCAGCTGCTACTTTGACTTGCTTTTCCCATGGCTACACATTGTTGCTGCCATCTCCTTCATAGAAAACTGTCATTTGGTTCTTGGTATGTGGTACCTGATCAGGTTTGTGATGTTGTGGAGCTTGGAATAAGCTGGAGTATCACTGGCTGAGAGCCAGCTGTGCTTTGTCACAAAGGCAGTTTGTCACCTGTGAAATACCCCAACTTTCTGTCCATCCCAATTTACCATTATCTTGCACATGAGTATTCTTTATTTGTCACCTAGAGGAAGACATTTTGTGCTGAGCTTGCTTCAACCAGTTCTTCCAGCACAGTAGAAAGGAAATGGCTAAACTGCTTTCTCCTTTTTTTTTTTTTTAATTACTCCAGAATTAGCATTAAATTCAAGAGACCAGTAAGTGCTGTTCAGCAATGAGAAAACAAGTGGTTAAAACTATGTCAGCTCTGGTGCAGTAGTCTAAATACAGTACTGACATATTGGGCTGGTGCAGAAGATCAGCCTCTGAGACTGGCATAGCTGCAAAGCAAACATCTTGTATTGACAGACTGGCTATCACTGGGATTACCCTGAGGATGACATCTGAGAACATCTAATGCAAACATGCTATGGTGGGTTTACTTTGTAGCTTGCACCATTCTTCAGTCAGTCCTGTTGTACTTCCATCCCATTTTGGTTGTCACAAGCAGCCTCTTGACTGAAGTTTAAGCCTTTGGTAATGAATTGTCTTCTCCCATGTGTTTGTTGTAACTGGCTCACCCTACAGTGAGATTTTACATGATTCTGCAATGTGACAAATATGTTAATGTTTGCAGAACAATGCTTCCAGTCCTGGCAGATATTTGCTCTGTCCATAACGTCAATAAAGACAAACATCTTGCATGCTACAAAGTACTCTGATATGACTATAAAGCTACAGCTCACGAAACTTCCTTTAAGTTGACTCTCTGCCTACTGATCAGACTATCAAAACCCAAAGAACTGTTGTCTTTGCCTTTCTGTAGCAATAATTTAAGAAGGTAAAATACCATTAAGTTCAATGAGGCGTGATTAACACTCAAATATACAGAAATGAGAAGTCCATAAAAATGTGATCTTGCACTTAGTTATTATACCTCATGAGTATTTCGGTGGTTTGGAGAAAATTATTAGGGAGGCAGAAACTGGACTTCTTTCAGCTTTTCTAAAAAAATCTCTAGCTGAAATCCCATTTAGCAGCCAAATACTGCATTTGCGTATAGTGGTAGCATAACAGTTGCTGAGATTTTCTATTTAAGGCCATATGTGTTTATAATGCTAAGCATAATTTATATCCTTGCATTTTGCATATTTAAGAGAAAATTAAGTTGACAAAGCCTATGAAAAAAACCTCAATCAAATTGTGTTTCTATGTTGGCAGAACAGCTCTTGAGGAGACAGAATGTTCCCAGAAGATGCTAAAACAAACATGCAAACAGAACTCTAAATTAGGACCAAGGCAGGAGTTCAAGTGCTTTATTTTCTTTCTGAGACAGGCAGCTTAACTGTTTGCTTCAAAGATACAGATCAAATAAATCCAGAAAGTTACATTGCCTTGCTGAATCACTGTCTGAAAGGTTATTCTAAATATGTTGGAATACAAGCTTAAGGTCCCCTTAGGTATTGCCTAAATAGTGTTGCACAGTAGTGTAAGACCCAAGAGTAAAGCAATAAAACCCCCCAAATCCGCACAAATTTTATACAGCGTAATAATTTCTATCCAGCAGTTTTACATTAGATAGGATTTCACCTTTTATACTCTTTTTAGCCAGGCAAAGAGAACTTATGCAAAGTAATTTATGCTCCAAGTATGTGGTGAATAGGGAAGTCTTCCAGTGGAGTTCTCTTTGTCCTAATGCAGCTTGTTGAATGCACCTTAGCAGGTTGTTACGAACTATGGGCTTTTTAGAAAAGAATGTAGCATAACTGTGTCTAATTTGGGAAGTTTCATAACTCGCTGTAATTTAAAACTGTTGAAATGACTGGAGTCAAGAGGTTAGGACTAAGGACTAATTACAGTAGTGTCATAAATATTACCTAGGAGAATATAACAGTGTTATCGTTGGGTAGAAGAAATCTGAACCTTTTCAGTCCTTTGAGTTGGGGGTGCATCTTCTGTTACCGTGTTGCATGTTTTGTCTTTTTTTTTTTTTCCCTCTTGGAGGCATGATTAAAGTTCACATGAAGTTTTTAGTAGGAGGACTTGAACTCCTTTTCAGTTGCTATTCCTATAATGTTGTACACTTTTCGGAATTAATTAATGTTTGTGACTGCTTCAGAACAACCATGAAACAGTGTTGATACCGAATGCATCACCATCGTGTTTCACGTGGTTTCCCTCAGCCCCTGTGGTATGATGTACACATACATTTCCCTCAAAGGGGTGCTATGAGTATCATAAGATTGTTAACAGACACAGAGGCTGTGCTGGTTGGAAGGGCCCTCCAGAAGTTGTCCAGTCCAACACTCTGCTCAGAGCGAGGCCTGGTAGGTCAGGTTGCTCAGGGCCATGCCCAGTTGGGCACCTCCAGGGATGAAGGCTCCACAGCCTCTCAGGGGAAGCCTGTGCCAGGGTTTGACCATCTTCATGGTAAATAAACAAACAAAATTCTTATAGGGACTCTGAGTTTCCCTCATTGCAACATGTCCACTGCCTCTGATCCTGTCACTGTGCACTCTCTGAAGAGTCTGGCTCAGTCTCCTGTACGTCCTCTCTTCAGGTAGTTGTAGAGAGCAGTGAGATCTCTTGGCTGTCTCTTTGCCAGGCTGAACAAGCCCAGCGCCCCCAGACACTCCTCACACAACAAGTGCTCCAGCCACTGACCTGCTGGCCCTCTGCCTGCTGAACTTGCTCAGGTTAACAAGGTCTCTCTTGCACTGGCAAGCCCAAAACTGGACACACTCTGGATGCAATATTACAAATGCTGATAAGAGGGCAAATGTGACATCCCTT
Organism: Balaeniceps rex; assembly: GCA_013401315.1. Classification (NCBI taxonomy): domain Eukaryota; kingdom Metazoa; phylum Chordata; class Aves; order Pelecaniformes; family Balaenicipitidae; genus Balaeniceps; species Balaeniceps rex. Next base: position 32,455 of record VYZW01058371.1, on the reverse strand, counting down.
GACCTGCTAGTAATAATCTTCCTAACGCAGGCCAAGATGTGCTTGGCCTTCTTCCCTGCAAGGGTGTATTGCTGACTCATGTTCAGCCTATTCTCCGCTCAGGACCCCCAGATCTTTTTCTACAAAGCCATAGTTTCATCCCCAGTCTGTACTGGTGCATGGGGTTGTTCTGGCCTATTTTGCACTTTCCTTTGCTGATTTTTGTGAGGATCCTGTTGGCCCATTTCTCCAGCCCATATAGGCTCTCTGAATGGCAACTCAGCCCTCTGGCATATGAACTACTCCCTACAATTTGGTACGGTCCACAGCTTGCTGGTAGAACGTTCTCTCCCATTACCTAGGTCATTAGCAAAGTTAAGCAATACCAGTTCTAGTTACTGTCTCAAAATGTGTCTACATGATTAAGAGAACTGTATTTTTGTGTTTTGCCTTATTCCTACCGTGCTTCTAAAGGTTTTGGTTTTGTTTATGTTGCTTGCTGAGGTTTTTATGAAGGTGAGACTTCCATTTCACCACAAAGAATGGCAGCTATGTACCCATTTCCCCCCTCTTCCCAACTGCCCATGACTCTATAAATATGCCCATCAATTTATTTAACTGCTATTCTGTACCTTTAAAATGTGGTTAATGTTTCCAAAGCACTGTGAAGTGCTGTACTGAAAAACTGCCAAATATCATTAAACACAGGTTTGTGCTTCTGGAATTTAAAAATAAAAGCCTAATATCACAGATATGAAAAAGGGGAAATTCCAGTTAAAGAATTGTCTTTATGAACGTAACTCCAATTCTAAATGCATCATTGTCAGAAAAGCCTCTACCATCTTCTCTCTTATGATGGTCCTAATAAAGCATTCTCTCTTATCCTAGATATTAAGCTGGTTAATGAGCATTTGCTCCTGACGATCTTCAAAAATAAGCCCAGGCCAGCTAGCCAGTACTGAGAGGCCTAATGTAGAAGTTCTCTTGACCTTGAGTAGTCCTCATGACATGCCACAAGTCTGCAGCTTTTGAGGGTAGCCTCAAACTGTACTTTTTCCTTCCCAAGCAGAACATGCAAACAGAGCTTAGGTGTGCTGACAGACTGTCAGTAAGAGTTCAGTCTCAAAGAAATGTGCTCCTAGTCAGTATTAGCAGGACCTTACCTCCATGCAAAGCAGGAGCTCCTTGCTCAGGATGGTTTTATATTTTATTTTGGCATTAAAGATAGTGAATGTTACTTACCAAGCAGTATTGGTATCTATGATGAATTACTGGCTTGCATGACAGTTGGTAGGGAAATGAGAAAAATATTGTAGTTTTTCTCCTTTACACAATGTCATGTGGTAAACTTTCAGGTAACTGGCAATGTCCTGAGATTATAGGTGGTCTTGGGGTGATGGACTTTCTCTGACTGGCTGTCTGTCAAGTAACATGTAGCAACACTAAGTAACTCTGTTACAAAAGAGCTGACTTTCAACCCAAAAATGTAGAAAAGGCAAAAGTGTGTTGCATTGAATACTTGTTGTTTCCAAGGAAGTGTCACGTGTGTTGTGATGAACCTAATGATGAAATTAATGAGAGTTAGATGCAGTTGTCTGGATGTAAATGACAGGCTCTATGAAGAGCCCTTTGCAACGGGTACCATGGCTGATCTGACTGACACATGCATGACAGATTCCTGTGGTAGGAGAGAAAACTACTGTACTGCAGGTGTTGTTTAACCAACTCTAATAGACCATTCTCTCAACAGCTTTCTCTAGTGAGTTTTGAATTTGTAAAGGATAATGGCAATGACCTGTATTTCTGCTTCTTCATGCTGAAAGGTGAGTTTCTGGTCATTCCTGAGGGCTGATGTGAAAAGCGTAAAAGCCACTTGCTCTGGTTTTCCAATAAACCTGTCAGAGCAGCCACTTCTCTTTCGTGACCTGACAAAACAGGTTTTTGAGTTCACTGGAGAATGCAGTCTGGAAGGCTTGTACAGCACCAGCTTGATGTGCAGGACAGTGGGGGGCTGCTTTGCGAGCTTTCTATGACCAAGTCAAGATGAGTGCACTCACCCCTGAGCCATCTCATGTGGCTGGCCCACACTGTGTGACAGACTACATCTGTAACTTCAGTGGTAGGTGATTTGTTACAGACTCATTTGAACACAGTAGAGGATGGATTGTGACCTGGTGGATTAGGAGTAACTTTCGGGCTTCTCTGTGTGCTGTATAACTGCAGAGAAGCTGTGCAAGCTGCTTGCATCCTGACTAGCCACACTTGCATGCAGTGAGGTAAGACAGGCTTATTGCTGTCTGACTGAGATCTTCTGTACATGAATGAAGAAGCCAGTTCCTCTAAACTGTGTGGGTGCAAACCCAACTCTCCTGACTTTTTCCATGTCACTGAGGACAGAGTTTGTGACTGAGTGTGGCCATAAGGTGGGGTAGCCAAAGCCTCTTTAAAATTTTGTCCTATTTCTACTGGGCACAGGACTAAAAAAAATTGAAGGACTTGCTTTTCATAGATTCACTGGAACAAAGAAAACTCACTTCTTTGTTGATGAAGGCTATGGGACAAGTGAGAAATAAATGCGCACACACACTTACCTATCTCTCCGGCTAACAAGATAAGGAAACCTGTGTGGTTACACAAAATGTTTCTGCCAAGTGAAAATAATCTTAGCTAGCTTGGATTATAATGATAGGCATCTACACAAACTCTACTGTATGTGGCCTAAGTGATGCAAATACTAAGTATGCTGAAAATACATCAATGATTCATAGGGAAAAATGCATTTAAAATTGTTACGGCACTTTATTGTACTAACTTCTCACTCAGGGACTGTTGTGACAACACAATAGACAATAAAAAGAAGTATAGGATAGTTATATAGGAAAGAGTACTTTGCTTTTTAGATGCTTATTTCCTTTTTTTTTGGTCAAAGATTACTCCTTTTAATACCTGACTGATTCAGCTGGCAAATCTTTAGATTTAACATCATCTTTCCATGACTAAACTGCTACATCATTTTAATATAAGAAAGTTTTGCTGTTAATACTGATTGATGCATTACTGTTATTTTCCTATATTTCATTTGCGCCCTTTCACTTTTTTGTTACTATGCTTGTCACTCTTAGAACATGGTGTGCATGTTTAATATTTGATATTCAGAGAAATTACATATAGGCTTTTGGTTTGGTACTTGCAATGGTTAGTCTAATAAATCAAGCTTGAGCTAGCTACAACAGACCTGTTTATTTTCTTTCTCATTGTGTATAGTTCTTACTGGATTTATTTTTCTGTTAATACACCCTTCTTTCCTTGCTTACACCATACCTTTGTATTTGGGAAGTTTTCATCCAGCTGTTACTAGTTATATCCACCTTAGCACCCACCAGGGATATTGTTAAGGACAGTCTATTTCTATTTCATCCAATCATACAATAGAGTAAAAGTAATCCTTCTTAACCCAGCAATTCCTCCTGGAATAGACCGATTGAGCGTTATTCTTGACTGTTTCCATTCTATGTAATTTTAAAATTCCCATCTGGCCACATAGAATGAGAAGCAGAAAGTAGATATGTTTGAAAGGTTTCCCAGTTGCCTGATAAAATGTATGAATCGCCACCTCCAGAGTGCCTATGGGAACATGGTGCAAGAAGAGCTCTCAGGTTGTTTGATCAGAGGTAGACCATGACAAACTTCCACCGTTATCAAGGGACCCACCACCCCTTGGCTTGCCGTTGTCCCAGGCTCTGGGTGTCCAGCAGCATCTCTGCAAACCCACTTCTCTACTGCTCCTCAGGACAGAGACAGTTCTCATCAGGGCCAGTGTTTGAAATCATAATGTTATTGGTAGTATCTATGAATGAGCTGAACTTCTTTCTTCCCATGTTCACAGTTCTGTCGCTTTCCTGCCCTTAATTAATTGCCTGGAAGTGAGTGGTGTGACTTAGCTTCTAACCTTCACAGCAATATTTTCTTTTGGATAAGTGAGACACTCCCCCACTCAGCCCAATGGCTTCTGTGAATCCTGATTTTTGGTCATGCAGCCTCTCTGTGCCTCCTAAAAGGACGCCTATTGTGATTCCTCAGGACCTCAGTGAGGTTCTTGCAAGACAGACTTTGTAAACCTAGATAAGGTGGCTAGAAACAAATATCAGTGTTAGGGAGGGTATGTTTTTTCATCACATCCATTGCAGATGGCAGGCTATTTAGCAGTCTTTACCATTGCACTAACTGTCTGTTAGATCTCATTCTTGAAAAGAAAGCATGTGCTGTTCTGCTAGATCGTGAATTCTTGTTTTAGATGGTAAAAAAGAGGTGTAAGACAGTAAGGTGCCTACCAGCTACCTTCCCTTGGTGAGAGTTCTCTGTTTGGTACAGAGTGCAAATCCCAGCTTGCTGAATGCTCCCACTGCAAGCCAGTAAGTGTGAAGGGTAGAACAGGGACCTGACCTTGCTTTCCTCCCACCAGGAAATAATGGCAATTGTTTCTGTACCAGGAATGCAGCAGACTGCCTAAGCCTCCAGGCAAAAGGGAAGCAAGGCAGGAATCCTGTTCAGCCTAAATTCCTCTTTAATAGTTCTGGCAGGTCTAAGTTACTCTTGTTTAGCTATCAGACCGTAGTTGCAGGTGAATTTCCGCCCTTGACCATTGCTTTTTGTCACACAGAGTGACTTTAATTTCAGTAGTGAGAACCAATTAGATGCCCATAAAGAGCAGTATCACAGCCTTATGTTCTGACTGAGTCTTTCCTCCGTAGTCAACAGCCCTGTGGTTTGTTTTCTGATGGGAAATCTCCGTCTTCCAGAAACAGTTTTGCGGAAATCACTGGGGGTCACAGTGGGAGAGAGGCAGCTGGGTCCAGTGCACACCCCCTCTCTGTCTGACAGCAGCATGTCAACAGGAGGACCACGTGGGCGTTCATAAATGCAGAAAACAAGCATCACTGCATTTCTGAGGCAGTGTGCTCTAAACGTACAGCGAGCCTGAGTCCACAGAGCACATCCCTGCCTCAGAAGTGAGGGAAACTTGTTTGGATTTGTGCAACTGTACGGGTTTATGAAGTTTGGTGGTTGGTGGCAGGTTTGTATCGGAGTGGCTGCGGGCCAAGAGGCCACCATGCCGTGCCGTCTGGTGGGGGCTGGTAGGAAGGGCCACTCGGGTGCTGTGGCCAGCCTTTTTCTCCCTCCTTGGCATGGGCAGAGGGCAGAAATCCCACTAAAGCTCTCTTTTGAAAAGCCTTGTGGGCTTTGTCAGTTTGCCAAAAATATTAAACAAAAAAAAAGTGACTAATCCTGGCTAATTTAAGTTAGACTTTTCAGAGCTTGTGTCTGATCCTGGTGAGGAAACACAGGAATTAGAGCTGCCTCTGCAGCACCCTTACCTCTCCCGCATAGCACAGCCTTTAGGCAAAACAGCCCATAGAGATTATTTTCCTAGGGAACCCATTCCCCACTGTCCGTGCAGAGTGGATCATGCTCTTACAATGAGCACCATCCTGCGTTTGGGACTCTCAGCACTGCTAGCTATGTGGCTTCATGCTGAAAGCTTCTCTGAACACAGAATTGGTAGCTTTACTCAGAGGTTGGACTCATCAGGTTGATCACCAGCAGTCTGCTATGACAGTGCTTTAGATGGATCAATTTTCACAATTATCTGACTTGATTCCTCCAAGATGGAGAGTTATCTCCATTTTACAGCTGAGGAACGGAAACATGTACCCAACCTAAAATGCTTACAAGTGGTTGTCACTGAGCATATGGTATCTGGACCACACATTTGCCCTGTGGGAAATGGGTCTGCAATTCCTTAATGCAGAAGAGATGTAACTGGGACAAGTGGATTTCTGTGGGGCTGGCAGGAGACATCTCCATGAGAGAAAGTTTTCCTTTAGTATAGGGCAAACATCGTATTTTTTCCTATGCTTTGTTTTGTGAATTGTAAGATGATTTTGACTGAAATCTGGGGATGAAAAGGAAAAGGGGGAAGAGGAAAGTGGGAACTGGCCCGAGAAAGTTTGGCACAGAGCTCGGCTCAAAGAATCTAACTTTGATAGTGTTTTATAGGCAAGTGGAAACACGCTTTAAATCAAAGATCTCAGTAAAAGATAACAGATATTGCCCCCCCCCCCAAAAAAAATCAATCAGGTTGGATTTACTTTCCAGTGAGTTAAGAGTTAAGATTACAATAAGGATTTTGTAGCAATTAAAAAAAAAAAAATCAAGCTGACAAGGAATAAGATGGCTATTGTGAGAAAGCCAGGAAATTCAAAAGTTAAAGGTTAAAGAAATTCAAATGTTTAAAAACATTGGAATGTGAGTTAGGGTCACCCAGCTTGTCACTTCTCCAAGGCTGTATGAGAACAGTCTGGCCCCCAACAGGACACTGGTGTCCTGAGGTTGGTCCTCTGTCATAGGCTCACAAAGTAGGTGCTAGGCTACCGTTTCTGTTACAGATTTGTCACCAATTTTTCTATTATTTGAGGTAAGTCCTATTCCTCATATTAGCAGCCTTTTACGGCCATCTGGTTTCATAGCCAGAAATTTTTACTCAGATTGCTGTCCTTCCAATGAAAATGTTTGACTAAGGGCTTGATTTGCTTTTTTTATAAGTAAAGAGCTTGTTCTCAAGAAATAAGTAGTCCTTTTTTTTTTTTCCTTTGGGAAACAAAAATAACAAAAAAATATAATTCAGCAGAACTGGATAAACTGTTTACATTATTTTGCACTGTATTATTTTAAGTCAGGGAAAGCTGTGTTTGGGTAGAAGAGATTATTTTTATTTATTTATTTGATAATTAGTCTCACAAAATTTAATCTAAAGTCTAAGGTGAAGACAGAGATGGTCAAATGAGGATCTTCATCCGGCAACAATGTGGATATGGCTACCTGAGGTAAGTCTTTGCTACAAAAGTACTCTAAGCTGAGCACTGGCGTTCAAATGTGAGCAACTATCTAAAGCTCTTTGGATTTCGTTACCTCGTGCTGGGCCAATCCTCTAATTAATAAGTCACCTGGGAGATTCCTGAGGCTGGGCCGTTGTGCCAGACTGAGGTCCTTTCCCAGCGAACTGCTCTCCTGGTCACACATGGAAATTACAGGAATGCACCTGAGGACTATCAGGACGTGAACTGTTAGGTGAGAGCTAACAAGTGACTTGAGAGGGAGCTGAGATACTGGAGTGAAACATCTGAACCCTCAAGAACTTGCTCAATTGCTTCTTGATTTTGCTAGGTAGTTTTCTGCTTAACTCAGTTCCTCAAACGTCTGAGGCCGTGCTCCTTTGCTTGCTCTGTGAGTGATCTTGTCTGAGTATTTTGGTGGCCACCTTCATATCTGTGCCCAGGCTACAAGCAGGAGCTGACTGTTTCTTTGTTGTTTTAATGTGATTCATTCTCAAAGCCTCACACAGACTATGCATGAAAGGGACTCGTGGCTCCCTTTTTATAGAGATGGGGTGGTAGTGCAGTGTCTTATACGCAGTAAGTTATTAATTCAGTTAGCGCTAAAAAAATCTGCAGTGAATCAGGTAAGCGTCTACAGTCTTGAATATCTCACTGGAGAGGACAGTAAAAGATGTTCATTGGAGGCACAAGCTGATAAAAAAAGATATTGGATTATATCCAAGGCAGATACAGGGTTTATTAGTTTGGATGTAATGCTGTACAATGGTTGTTTTTCTGACAGTGAATTCGTTTTCACTGAGCAAATCCAAGTTCTTATGTGCTGCATTCGCTAGCCATTGTGGATGTCTGTGTGACTGTGCTGCAGAGATGCCTCATCTCTGTCTGGCCTCTTTGTCTGCCGTCTCTGGCCTCATCTTCAAGGAGCCCTTGTAAGGACTTGGGCGAAAAATGCAGGATGAAAGTCTACAGAAATGTTTAAATGGACACTATTGGACAAATGTTCTCTCTAGCAAGCTAAGAAAAGCTTTCTGATTCAGGCCAAATCTGATATCTCTAGACCCTCCATTGCAGCTGTGTATTGCCAATTGGATAACATCCCCATGTTACAAAAACTGCAGCCATATCTGTCCTCCAAAGGTCTTATCGCCCTCTTTTCATATCAAAGTATTTGTACCTTGTACTTCTGAATACGATGAACTGAAACTTCTGTTTGGAAATAGCAGCCTATAACCATGCTAGGTGTTTTGTACTTTGGTTTAAGTTGTCAGGCTTCCTGTGACTCAGTCCATTCAATGTTTGGCAATTCAAGGGTGAACAAGCATGCATGCACACACACATGATTTCTTTGAGATATTATTAAGAAGAATGTAGAGGATTTATTGCAACATTCCTGCTTGATTGGTAAACAAGCTTGTTCTGGCTATAGGCTTGAGTCCCATCCAACTTTTTTGTTTACAGAAATGATCTCCCAGCTTCCACTTAGGCAGTCATTTAACATTACTTTCCTTCAGATATTGATATCTGTCATTGTATAAATGTCACTGTGTTTTTACTTGTCTTCCTAAAGTACAATACACTGCTGTACATCCATTCTATTAAATCAAGTGAGATTCATAAAAATTTTGACCAGGTGCTGAAATTGCTGGTCAACTAAGTGGGGTATAAACAGGTACCTCCCCTCTCGTGATGGGGCCCGTGAAGTGTTTGAAACCACAGGTCCAGAAGGCCTTGCAAAACCTTACCACTCCCTTCCTAACGTGCCTGTGGTTGCACTGAGCCACTCTTACCATGAGGAAAGCTTGAGGAGATATCCACCAGTAGAGTACAAGAACTAGTTGAACTTGCATGTGCTGAGTTTCTGCAGAAAAACTACACTGTGATGTGACACCACTTCACTGATATGGCCAGACTATGCCCTAGCTCTTCCCCAACCTAGGCTCACAGATTTTCTTTCCAGAAAAACAGGGAACAAGGAGGGAGAATGGAGGATATCTGGGTTTCATCCTAGAGCTAAGTCATGAGTCTGGAACATGCATCTCCGCCTGTGAAATGCTGGGAAGTGATTCTGGGTTTCTGATTTACTGCTGCTGTGTGTTGCCTGCTACAACATCTACTGAAAACGTGCATGAATTTTAAAAGTAGTAGTCCAGGAAAAGGGTGATATCTTGTTCTCACTATATGAACTTGTCTTAAAGTGAAAAATGTGAAATATTGGTAGAGAAGGGTCACTTGGTACCAATACTGCAGGGCTTGTCTTTGTATTTTAAGCATGTTACCTCCGGGAGTTCACTGGCAATTAGGCAGTGGTTGAAGAACTTAAACTTTAGCCTTAAGCATTGAGGGAGGTAACAGGGTGCCTACTTCACTCTTCAGAAGTTAGTCCCAAATGGCAGCCTCCCTCCCAGTCCCCTGGGATAACTATGAGTACAGTGGAGATGTGATCAGGACATTAGAGACATCACTGCACCTTAGGATAATTGAGCTTGACCATAACAAAAGCAATGTGACTACCTTAGAGCTGGGCAGCTAATATACAGGGAAGAACTGTATGTATTTCAAAAGAACTAGATGTATTTCAAAATAAAACAGTATAATGTTAAAGAAAAACATGTGACATTAAAATATTGACTTAAAAATAAATCTCTCAAACTTCCAACCTCTGAAGTTCATTGAAGAAAATTGAATTGCACTGGAGCCTGTACCCTGATCATCCCGCAGTAAATCAAATGTTAGTAACAAAGACTGAAGCTGACCATCTGGTTCATTTTGCCCGGTGCTTTGTTATCCCAGGCAATCATGTTATATATACATTTAACACACTGATCAAGCATCACTTTAAAACTGACCACATAGCTGTTCCCCTCTTGGTTCTGGAAAGAGGGTCTCCTGGAACATCACTGCTCAGTGGCAGCAGCAGCATTCTAATTTCCAATTTCCAGTCCTGAAGAGTTTACTTGCCATTGTTCTTGAACCAAATGTAGCCTCTTGGCTTACAGCAGCCATCTAATCCCCTCCGTGATCTACAGTCCTCCACAGAGACACACTGTCCCTTCTTGCAGTCCTTCACTGCACATGTTCAAGTTGGCTTTCATCTACATAAGCATAGCTGACCCACATTGTGTAGAGTATTACTGTATTTATGTTTATACATCGGTAGCTGGTGATTGAGACTAGGAAATATCAATCTGATATCAAGCATAACTTTTATTCAGACTATTTATAGCAGTCACATTTATTTCTTATTATTACTCTGAAGTGAAAATGCTCAGTTTCAGATTTGAGTGTAGTGTATTTACTGCAGGATAAATAAATAATTCAGTTGGTATTTCTAAAAATATAATTAGTTGATGAGTCAGAGAAGAATTTCATTTTCCTAAATGTTAAGGCTTGAAGATTGGGATTATCATGACCAGTGTGTCTGACCTGTGACTCTGTCATGTCTTAGGACTCTTCCTGGTAATTCTTGCGTCAGTTTCTAATTAAGCTGGAAGATTGTTCAGACAAGACTGGATAAAGGGCCCAAAATGCATCCTTGCAATTTGCTGAATGTTATTTCACACAACACAAACAAAAGGTACACCCCACAGACAAGCCTGCATCTGGTGATTCATCATTTTCATTTAAAAATTTAAGATAATTAACATTTACTAATGGGCTAATTTCTGATAACTCGGTGCACATTTTTAGATCTTCATACATAGCTGTGAACCACTGTATGTGTGTATATATATTTAAGGCAATGAAACATATTTCTATTTATGGGAATCCAAGTCTTACCAAGAACCCGCATCAGCCATGTGAAATGTGAAAATAGAAAAGGAGGCAGCTGGGGTAAAATGAAAAGGCATAAACTAATCAAACTCCAGACTGCAATAAAAGCTGCCATGAAAGAAGAAACTGAGAACCAAAAAC
>VYZW01058370.1:0-11609 GCA_013401315.1 Balaeniceps rex | reverse complement strand
CATCCTATCACACAGAAATAATATGAACAAAATGACAGGAAATGTATTAGGTGAGTAGTTTTATTGAAAGGTATATATTAGCACTTAAAATAATCTCTTATTACAGATTCAACCAACTCTGGAGACAACATGTACACTTTAATGAATGCAGTACCACCTGGACCCAACAGACCTAATGTAAATATGAATCTAGTTATATTTTTTTTTAATTATACAGCTTTGTTTTATCCAAACCACTACATTTCCATCACACCATGTGCATTGTATTGTTTTTAATGTTTCGCAAATTGATCATGCTAGTACGTGCAAAATAATGATTGGGGACTATTTTTCTACACAGAAAAGACCTGAGAAGCATGTGCATGTGGATATAGGGGATGACAGTTTGTCATACTGCAGTGCAATAGATTTCTGTACAATATGACACCATCCTAGGAGCTGCCAACAAGCATTAGTTTCTGCTGGCTTTAAACTTCCATTATAAAAAAGTCTCTATGACTGAAGAGGGAGAAGAAAACTGTTGAAAGTGGCCCAGTATTATGCTTCCCTGCTATTATGTAAAAAAGGACAAAATCAACACCTTTAAGAAGAAACAAACTTCCCTGTTTATCTAAATAAGGTGTCAAGAATGACAGCTAATGATAACATTTAGGTATTTGCCTCGTTAACTACCGGACTGGTGACTATTTTAGCCCAAACTTCAGCAGTTCTAGAACTGACAAAAGCGGAATTCTTAGATAGAACTTGTTTCTTTTCTGATCTCTATCTATGCCTTCAATTTTGTTGTATTTGTCTGATTACAACCATATTTCATCTAATTATAGTCCATATTGTGGGCCTTTTGAAAAAAGGACAATAAAACTTTAAGAATATAGATATTTAGATATTGTTAAATTGGTATGCAGTGAATTTTAGAAAATGTTCTGTAATGCTAATGCCTTTAAGTTTTTGAAGAACTGAATTTAAGGTTAATATCATAAATCTGTAAGAAACTGATCATATTGCAAAGGTAATGCAGAGTAGTCTGACTGTCAGTATAGATAGGGCGGGGTTTGAAAACTGTTAATTAATCACCTGCTAATTGAAGTGAATAGTAAAATTCTCTATAACTTCAATGGGAGTAGAGTTAGGTCAGCACCTGCAGGTTTGAAAATCATGTACAAAGTATTAAAGTAGATTAGCCAGCCTACAGAAATTAGTTTCTCAAAAAATGATAAAGGTAGCATTGGAAAAAAAGTAAAAAACCCCAACCAATTACAGTTTTTGCAATCATCCTGTGCAAGACTTTCACTTGACTTTCACATTCAGAGATGGGACTATGCATTTTTCCTTTACCATTTCTTTTCTGAGGAATTTTTTTTAGTAGATTATCTTAAAAAAATGTGCAGTAATATTTTTTAATGTCTGATCCTTTTGTAGTTTCCAATGGGGCCAGGGTCAGATGGACCTATGAGTGGACTGGGTGGAATGGATTCACATCATATGAATGGATCATTAGGTAATAATAGTAAATGTTATGAGCATTGTGAATTTACAATGACCAGTGCCATTTTCTATGACTAGTTCTCTAAGTTATGTGGGAGACTGTATGTTAAAATCTTTTAAAAACTAAAAAAGCTGTATATACATTAATAAGAAATATTAAGATTTTTAAGCATATGAATTGGATTATATAATACACCTCTGGAAGAAAAATACTGTATGTTATTTATATAACAGAGTATAATTTTAATCCAGTTGTTTCAAACCACTCTATAAGCATACCATCACAGTAATGTAGAACTGATGGCATAAGACCCATTTTTCTTTACCTCTCTTCCTCTTGAGAAGGTGTCATTATGACATGCTGGTCTGAGTTCTTATCAAGTACATGGAAGTAAGTTATTACATATATTGATGTATGTGTTAAGCTGTTTTTATCCCATATTTTGATATCCTTATTTGTTCTATAATTAGCCTTCTGTCTGTTAAGTATTAGTTTTATTATTCCATCCCTATAAGCAGCTTCAGACATTTGCCATTTTAGTGCACCAAGAAAGAACATGCTTTCTTGTCAGGGCATGCAGAGGCAGGAAGAATAGAGTACTTCCTGTCTTTTGACATTAAGGTTTTGGAAAGACTCTTATCTAAGGGAGAAGCCTTACACAATTCTACAAAACATGCACTGCTTTATCCCCTGACTATCCTAGCAAACTCTGCTCTTACTTTTTGCTGGATGGATGATAGACACTTGAAAGGGATTTAAGCAACAATCTGCAGCTAAATAAATTGTATTTATGCCTTCCTCTTCCATACCCACAAGATAAATAAATACCTTGCATTTATTTGTACTCATACCATAACACCAAGCCAGTAACTCTGAATACAGTTTCTGTATTCTGTTCTTCACTTCTATCTGCACCAGTGTCATTCATATGGGCAACAACAGGGGGGAACCTCAATCTGCAAAGACTTCAGATCTCTTTCCTCTTCTGTCCCCACTGTTGACCAGCAAGGTTCTCTTTTACATCTGGGAGCTGGCCCCATGACACAGGGCACCTGCAACACTGCTGAATAGCATTTTTCTTTATGTGGAAAAACCCAAGCAAGCTAAATACATGATGGGCAAGCAGAAGCCAAGCTGTCACTGTTCCCCCTGCTTCTATCCTTACTACCATGGTGGATGGAAAATTAGGACAGTTATAGCCTAGAAGCTGGGGACTGTGAGACAGGAAGTATAAAAAGGTAAGAAGAAGGGAGAAATTGGAAAAGGCTACACCAAGATGAGAAAAAAAAACCCCATCAAACCTCACTTAGGAGATATATTCTGAGCAATTAAAATTCAACAAAATGCATCTAACTCCCAATAGAATTGTCTTTTTTTCTTGGCAAGCAGGTCTCTGAAATTCCTATATTACTTTGCATAAGGCCATCTTGTGAGTTTATAGCTTTTCTTTACATATTACAATCCTAAAATGGATTGTTGCTTTAATTAATAATGATGCACATTATGTTCAAGTAAATGAAAACCTGTAAATGATAATTGCATCTTTTTCTGTCACACATATTAGGCCAAGAATTATTTCTCAGCTAAAAGAAAAATTACCATTGAAACAGTTACAGATGGATTTTTATATGTACCTAGCTGGTTAGTTATTTTCTCTAGTGAAAATTATGTCATGTTTAGTCAAATTAACAACAACCGTTTTCTAAGGTTAATTTAATTTCTAAAATGGAGCCTGAGTTCTTTTAGGAGTGTAAGACTGGAAGAGATCTCCTGCATTCAGTTCCATGCTGTAGTAGGCAGTTATGTCTCATAATCACAGGCATAAATCGGTCAAGCTCCATCTTGAACTTCTCTAGCTTCTTTGACCACAACCCTTCTACTGGATATCTGTTCGTGCCTCTGATGGTTAGAACGAAATCTTTTTCTGATTTCTACCAAAATTTTTCCATTTGTCCATGACAAAATGACTCTTCCTCTTCCTAATGTTTATGTATCTGGTGTATTTATAGTGAGAAATCATATTCCTTCTCAGCCTTAATTTTCCTGGCTAAGTATACCAAGCTATTTCAGTCTCCTCCCATAACTCCATTTTCTTGATTGCTTTTCTCTGACACTATTCCAGTTTGAATTTGTCTTTCCTGAAAATAGGTGACCAGAATTGTTTACTGTCTGTTGCTGCTAGAAATACTTTTCTTGATAGATCCATCCTTAAATTATATTTCATTTATTCTTGGCTTCAACCAAGTGAGAGCTACAGCATATCAGAAAAATTATTTTTATTAGTCTTGCACTCATTATATTTTTTTTTGGTTTCTATTACTCCAGTCCTCAGGAACACCTACTTTCTTCTGAAAGATATTATCATCATCAGTATTTGTAATGCATCCAAAGTTGATGTCATTTTATCAAATTTCAGTAGTAGGCTTCTGCTTCTGGGGGCAAAGACATTGATGAAACACCCCTCAGCTGACCCTAGAGATATTTCATTAACAGTCTTCTATGGAGTTTTGGGTAGCTGAAGTTCAGTAAAAATGATGATGATTTTTGTCAGCAAAATTAACTTTTACTAGTTATCCATGATTTTGCTTTTTTTTTTTCCCCCCTCAAGCTGAAGCAACATCTTCCTCAGGTGTATGTACCCAAAATGAATCGCAGTACCTGGCTAAGAGGACAGGGAGGTTGGACATATCTTTTTCTGAGTTGTGTCAGGCTGTCTCATCCTAAAGGATGCCATTCAAGGAACTGATACAGATGAGAAATGTGTCCTTCATTCTTTTCTCCTTTTTTTTTTTTGCATTAGGTGTGTACACAGAGAAAGGACTAACATTATTCACTACTGACTGTAAACTTTTACTCAGAGAGACAGTGGGAAGGAAGGGAGATCAAGCACAGTTATGTTTTAACATACTGCTGTTACACTATATATTTTAGTATGAAAAATAAGCTCTCAGATTAATTTCAGCTCAAAACTAATTTAATAATTATCTATTTTAATTTAAGGCTCAGGAGACATGGACAGTATTTCCAAAGTGAGTATCTAGTAAAATTTTGGGAATTTTTAGAATAATATTTCACTCTAAACATATTTTCATTGTCTCTGTTAAACTTTTTCTTATGTATCTACATTTTTTGCTTGTCAACTCTTTGGAGGCTGTGCAGACAGAATTAGCATTAACTGAAAGTTTAAAAACAATATCAATAGGGAGTATAAGTAGACTTATTTCTTACTGCATAACAATGTGTATTAATGAATGTGATTAACATATATCCAGTTTGTAATCTGATTGATCATGTTATAATCTTCCATACTGTTAAGACAAATGAATATAGTTCTAATAATCAATTCTAGTTGAATGCAAATTTGGGAAAATGTCATTAGGATGTTACTTTTATGCACTGCATGATTCCTTTTGCAACCTCTGTAAGGCAACATTAATATCTTAATCACTAGTCTAAGTCACTAAAAGCTAGATTAAAAAGTAGTTGCAAAAAAAGCACTGTTTTGATACAACTGTTAAACAAACATTAAATAGTAAACACAGCCATAAAATAGTATATGCAAAATGAATGTGAGTTTAACCTGTAGGGGTTTTGCAGCTACAAAAATATTGTTCTTGAATGTGTCATTTCTTCCATAAAAATAAAAATCTGCTACATCTGTAATCATTATTAATTTAGGAACTTATTCAAATAAGGAATTAATGAGCTTATTCAGTGTTGATCAAGTGATAGAAATTTGTTCTTGTAAAATACTGTGTTTTGTACTCAGCATCTTCAGATGTAACTGACTAAAACTAATAAAAATATCACTAAAATTGTCTCCCTGTATGTCCTGGTTTCAGCTGGGATAGAGTTAATTTTCTTCCTAGCAGCTGGTATAGCGCTGTGTTTTGGATTTAGTGTAAGAAGAATGCTGATAACACACTGATGGTTTAGTTGTTGCTGAGCAGTGCTTACCCTAGTCAAGGACTTTCTTTTTCAGCTTCCCATGCTCTGCCAGGTGCACAAGAAGTTGGGAGGGGGCACAGCCCAAGATAGTTGATCCAAATTGACCAAAGGGCTATTCCATACCATATGACGTCATGCTCAGTATATAAACCGAGGGGAGTTAGCCGTGGGGCAGCGATCGCTGCTCGGGGACTGGCTGGGTGTCGGTCGGCGGGTGGTGAGCAGTTGCATCACTTGTTTTTTTTTTTTTCCCCTGAGTTTTGTTTCTCTCTCTCTCGTTCTCCTTTTCATTGCAATTTTATTCCTATCATTATTATTGTTATTTTATTTCAATTATTAAACTGTTCTTATCTCAACCCGCGAGTTTTCTTTTTCCCTTCCGATTCTCTCCCCCATCCCACCGGGGAGGGGGAGGGTGAGCGAGTGGCTGTGTGGTGCTCAGCTGCCGACTGGAGCTAAACCACGACACTGTATTTTTGTGCTTTTGATCTATAAATATGGAATTGATGAAGGGATTGTTTCAGTTAAAATTTTATAACTCATTCATTTGAAATTGCTGTAACAAAATTCTTATCGATCTTCCCAAAAAAAAGGAATGAGAGTTTGAGTGAATTAATTGCCTGCATCTTTTGGTTGACCCAGGACTAAGTGCTACAGGCTGTGGCTAGATCTCTCTCAGTACAGACTTTGCCACTTTGAATCTGGCTAAGGCTTGTCTGCACATGTTCTGGTCATACTAAGGATGTCACTGTAGATGCTCTCTCAGGCTAGCACTGAGATATGATGAGATACAAACACATGTCAAAAGGGAAGAAAATATTGGCCTAAATTCCTGTAGGTTAAAATAAAAGTTTGTAGTATGAATTAATTTAAAATACACTTTCAAATGTTCAAAAAACAGGAAGCATTTTTCAATTAGCGATACAGTCCTTTTAAAATTACATAGGTGATTATAGCCTCAGAACAACTTTCCATGGCCTTTCATGGAGAGTAGGACCACAGCAGTATGCCTCTTAGGCCATTTTGGGGCTATGAGGGAAAAACATCTATAGCAGTGCTACATTTTTGTAAGTTTTAAAGATCTGTCTCATGTTCAGGCCCTGTGAAGAGTACAACAGTGGATTGAAATGACCATGTTTGCCTTAGCTGTGCTTTGCTCAGGTGTACAGTGGTAGATTCAATATACACCTCCAATGAGATAATAAGCATACAGCACATTTTTAATCAGTGTCTATAATTTTTCTTCAGCTTTTTTTTTTCAAAATGCAGTATTTTTAAAGTAGAAAACATTTCCATTAGCTTGCCACTAAAATTATTTTTTAAAACCTGTATTCAACCCACTGGTATTAAGTATCAGCATATGCGCTAATATGATTACTAGAAAACCTGTATCCAAAAATTTACCTGGAAGTCTTGTAATTTGTTAACCTTAATAAATACATAATGGAAATCATATTTGATGCAAGTCTTTTTCAAATAGCTAAAAGAAAAGTGCTGTTTACTTGGGAAGTAAGTGTTGTATTGTTATAACATTATATATAATAGCTTTTAAATATCTTTTTCTGAGTAGCACTCTGCCCAATATGCAGCCTTAACTGATACTAGTAAAAGCGTGTGGGCAGAGTCTTGTATATAACATTAGCAATTTCAGGTACATAATAGCGTATAATACTTTTGGAACTTGATTGGAAAAGTTTTGCATGCAAGGAATAGTAGATTTCTGCGGTTTGATGCATGCAAAATTAATATGTGGCTGCCTTCCAATTTTGTACATAGTTTATCAGGATTCTTCTTGTTAAGGCAACAGTCTCCCTTTATACATCACCAGCTAGTTGTTCAACTGGCTTTTTCACAAGTAGATTTCCAGATTACTAATTAATGTGACAGAAATTGTTCACTGAAGTTAACACAGTTTGGGGTACACGTTGCTAAATGCTCAAGGCCAGGCACAGGATTTCAATGGAGTAAAACACATATTAGAGGAACAGATTATCTATTATCACTGAGATGAAGAAAATTAATCCAGTCTTGGTAGAATCATTACAGCTGACAGAATTCATAGCTACATTTTCCAGAAAAGATTTTAATTTAGTTGGCTGAATGACAAAACATGACATTTTTTTAATCTATAAATATGAATTGATGAATCAACATAAAGTAGATTGAGATGGGGGAAAGTAAATGAACTGAAATTATACATATTAAATAAATATTAACAACCAGTGTTTCTTGCAGTGCCCATGGAATTTCTGCAGTCATCAAAGAAATATTTGCTTTGGAAAAACTCAGCTAGTGCTACAATGCTAGAACCCATACTGGCAATAAAAGTAGCCCAGAGAGCTGCTATAAAAGCATTTATGTCAGGAATTTGAATCTTTGGGCCTGGCGCACTGTAGCAATTGCAGAATTTCAAAGCTTAGTACTACACAGAGAAAGATAAAATAGGAGTAAATCCCCAAGGAATGAATGAAAGTCTGGAAGCATCATATAAAATAAATGTGACAAGGCCTTAGTGGGTTTTAAACTATATATTCATAGATTTTAAGGGCAGAAAGGACTGATGTGATTGACCTCCTGCATAACATATGCAAAAGGACTTCCCTGAATTAATTCCTGCTTCAGGGGCAATAGCTGTGGTTGAACTAAAGCAATAGTTTTCAACCTTTTTCAAGCTGTAGATTCCTGAATATTTGGTATAATAACTTTACTGAACAGCAAACTTAATTGTCTGATGTTAATTAGTTAGTTAATTTTTAGTTGCCTTTGATGCACCCTTCACCTGCTGTGCAGTGATTCCTGGAGATCTGAGGATCACAGTTTGAAAACCAGTGACCTAGATTGTGAAGAAAACAACAGGGCTAAGGGAGGGGTCTTGACCCTACCCTATGAGCTGCATTTCAGATGCCAATTAAAAACAGTTATGTCTTCATGGCGGTTATGTAATTAATTTTACATTTCATCTATAACTGAAAATAAATACACCAGGCTGAACCCTGTCGTGGTTTAACCCCAGCTGGCAACTAAGCACCACACAGCCACTCGCTCACTCCCCCCACAATGGGATGGGGGAGAGAATCAGAAGGGTAAAAGTGAGAAAACTCGTGGGTTGAGATAAAGACAGTTTAATAGGGAAAGCAAAAGCTGCGCACACAAGCAAAGCAAAACAAGGAATTCATTCACTGCTCCCCATCAGCAGGCAGGTGTTCAGCCATCTCCAGGAAAGCAGGGCTCCATCACGCGTAATGGTTACTTGGGAAAATGCCATAACTCCGAACGTCCCCACTTCCTTCTTCTTCCCCCAGCATTTATATGCTGAGCATGATGT
This sequence comes from Balaeniceps rex, assembly GCA_013401315.1. NCBI lineage: Eukaryota > Metazoa > Chordata > Aves > Pelecaniformes > Balaenicipitidae > Balaeniceps > Balaeniceps rex. Next base: position 2,850 of record VYZW01058370.1, on the reverse strand, counting down.
CATATGGCATGGAATATCCCTTGGGTCAGTTGGGGTCAGCTATCCTGGCTGTGTCCCCTCCCAACTTCTTGTGCACCCCCAGCCTGCTCACTGGTGGTTTTGTGTGAGAAGCAGAAAAGGCCTTGACGCTGTGTAAGCACTGCTCAGCAGTAACTAAAACATCCCTGTGTTATCAACACTGTTTCCAGCACAAATCCAAAACATAGCCCCATACCAGCTGCTATGAAGAAAATTAACTCTATCCCAGCCAAAACCAGCACAACCCACAAACATATTTGCCCATTCAGGTGGAAATGGTAGTCTTCCTTCAGGAGAATATGGTTAAAACTTAACAACAGCCTTTCAGCAAGAAGACTTTCTCTTAATTTAATATTTCCTGTTTTTCACTAGAAGTTTGCCCCATTGCATCCTTAGTTATACTAAATGAAGACTGCAGGCAGGTATTTTCAAAGTATGATATATTTTGCTTTTTTTTAAGAAGCTTCATAAATCTGTAAGATAACAGAAATTCTGTGTTAGGATTGTAATTGAGAATTAACAGAAGAAAAAGAGGACAAATTCATTTATGATTCTTACAGATGTTCTCATTTGGTCACTTTGGTCAAATGCTCTACTTTGAGTTGCATTTTGTTAGCCTACCCATTGACTGTACTAGGTTTGTGTTAAGCCTGCTTAAACTTTGTGTTAAGCCTGCTTAAACTTTGTGTTAAGCCTGCTTAAACTTTAAGCCTGATGCATTTGTATATGTACACATATGTGCATATGTATATGCTGTATTTGTAAATCTTGTGTTTAATTTTTCTGGATTAAAAAAATTCAAGGGAAGAACTGTGATAGACATAGTAAATGTTTTATGATGAAGTTCATAATTTCACTCCCCCTTTTCCCTGACTGTTCCTTTTCCATCACAAAGCCTGTATTAATAGGGGTCTAACTGTGATGGAAAGAGAATCATCCATGCCCCAGGCATGGTAGGGTACCACAAATCAACTTTGTAAACGCACCTAACTACTTGTAGTATTTACAATAATCATGTATTGATTATTGATGCTGAATAATTTCTGTGACAATTATCTAGTTTTATTCTTTCTGTGACTAACTGAATCTTGAAAGCATTTTCTGAACATTATAGAGGTGGTTCTATGGGAGCACTTCCATAAGAAAAGAATTTACCTTCAGGAGTCTTTGTATTGTTATTATTTATTAGCATTTCACTTGCACCTAGACACTCAAAAAGTAGATGAAGACCCTACTGCATTATGCTCTGTGCAATCAAATAGCAAAAGTACAGCTCCTCCTGAAAATGTTTGCAAGGCCAATCCTGTGGCTGGCTGTTATTCATGAGTCTTTTATCTAATATTCTTGTTAACTCATTTATCTATAAACTCTGTATATAACTGCTCTTGGTGAAGTGGTTTAGCAACTCAAAATTTGAACTAGGAGTTATTTCAACAAACTATACACTATGAACAAATACTACAAATACAGGCCTTGGTTTGCGAAGGTCTGTGTAGACCAGATCTGTCAACATGTCTACCTTTAAGTATGTATTCTGAACTCACATATTTCAAGGCACATGCTCATATACCACTGATTTGACCATACTGATTTAATGTAGTTTCAGAGCTAATACTTATTCCTACCATTTATACTTTTTCCCAACTTTAGTAGGAGAACATGTTGGCTATAGCCTGAAAACAAGAATTACAGGTAAATAGTTGTTACTTCAGAGGAGAAAATACTTCTTTGAAGGTTAAAATTAGTAATTGAAACATACAGAACTCTACAGAGACTTATCTCAAGTTCAGAAATTCCAGTGCGTTGTATAGATACTCTTTTGACACATTAGGTGAAGCTGGGAAAGGAACTGAAATCTTCAGCATTTCATCTGTATTTTAAAATCTTGTTTAACAGAACTCTCCCAGTAATATGAGCATGAGTAATCAGCCTGGCACTCCCAGGGATGACGGTGAGATGGGTGGAAACTTCCTAAACCCTTTTCAGAGTGAGAGCGTAAGTATTTAAGTAGTTTTTTATTTGGCAAAACTTTATCGCTGATATTTCATTTTAAAAAAGAAAAATAGCAGCCAGAACAAACAGTTTTGTAGTGTACCTGTAATGCAATGCTGTGCCTTATGTGTTTTTTACTAGCTTCTAAAATTATAGTATTGATTCACTAAAAAATTGTGCCAAATACTGTTAGAAGTTGAGCTGAAACTGAAAAATGTGGGAGGTGTAGATTTACTGCAGAAGCTTTTTTTTTTTCTAGATTAAGAGGTCTGTTAATGAAAGTTAAATCTGACAAGCAGTAATAATTATGCCATACATATTCAGTAATGCAGAATGGGCATTTGTCAGGCAATATCTGAACAGCCGAGATACACATAGTTGGCAGATCTTTACAACTGAGTGTTTCAGATTTTGGTTTTTCAAACTTTGACTCCTGAACCATGTATTTTGCTGGGCAATAATGTCTTTTAGAACAGGATTCACACTGAAGTATATAATTAGAGCACCAAGAGATCTTATGTTGAAAAGATGTAGCATGCTTTTAGAGCAGAGAAAGCAAAGATGCCTTCTAGTGTTCATTGTGGGAAAAATTATATTTTTTAAAATGGAGAATGTTTGAGGCAGCAAAACATGGTATAAAATACATTACAAAGCAAGACTAGTATTGGGTTTCTAAATCCACGTTTAGGTTCCTATATAGAAGTGGCCTGATTTTTCAGAAGTCCTGAGTGACTTCAACACTTCTTACTGGAAATCACTGCTGTTCAGAAGTGAGTGCAACTCCATTAACTATGCCAGTGGTAATATCATAGAATCATAGAATCATAGAATCATAGAATG
>VYZW01058369.1:0-10006 GCA_013401315.1 Balaeniceps rex | reverse complement strand
GCTGTGTGGTGCTTAGTTGCCAACTTAGTTATCATCTGGCGTTAAACCACGACAGGCTGTTAGTCTGCTGCAGAGCAATGTCATTTCAGAGGCCCTCTCAAAGCAGCCAGCTTCTGCCGTTTGCAGGCTGAGGCCTTCCTCAGCCTTTCCGCTTTCTCTCCCCCATGGGAATGTTTCCTCTAACGGAGCAAAAGGAGACGACGCTCCCGTAGCCTTTCCTCGCCTAAGGTCCTTGACAAAATCCTTTGGCATGAGGGCCGACCCCCGCATCTTGCCCCAGGAAGGAGTCATCAGAGCCTGGCAGCGTTTGGGGGTCACGATACCCAAAAGCACGTGCCCATTCCGTTCAGGGGACACCTTGGCTCTGGGGGCTGGGGTGCGGCCATGGCTGGGACCCTTGAGCAGACTGCAACTCCAGCACCGAGGCTCCTGCCGGAGTTTCACAGGCGCTGCTGCTACTCTAGTCCCAGGCCATGTCAGGTCTAGGGTTTGGCCATATTGTCCACCAGCGTCTGTCACAAACCCAAACCAGCTTACTGATTCGGGGCATTTCTCCCCATCTAATTGACTTGCCCTTGAGCAACCTATTAACTACTGCTCCTCATATTGAAGGAAAAGAAACGCAAACAAATCCCTTAGGAGAGACAGCCCTGCTCCCTTCGCACACCTCTCCCCACAGCCTGCTTCAGGACAGCCATTTTCTGCCCCTCTCTCCTCCCACCCTGACATGCCGGCTCCCCTCTCTCAGCCCTCACCGCCCTTTTGGAGACTCCTCTGATTGGTTCAGAGTCACAATGCCCTTCTTCGATTGGTTCTGTTCTGCCCATGGTGGGCGGGGTCGGCCCTGTCCCTTGCTGAGCTGACTGGAGCCGGCTGTGAGCGGCTCAGGGCGGTCCCAGATGTGCTCCTGCACAGCTCGGTGGTCAGCGCCCCGGGACACTGTGAGCCACCACGTCCGGGCTGGAAGGAACGCTCCGTGTCCTGGTGGCTGTGTGCCCATGGCAGGCACACTCCTCCCAGCAATAGCTGGGCCCACACAGCTCCGAGAGAACAGGTACGACCATCAGCTGGCACTTAGGACACACAGAGCCTGATGGGGGGCTGTGGAGACAGTACAGGGAGGCCAGCAAGGGCTGTGGGTAAAGCAACAGCCCCAGAGCTTGAGAAACCCACCGTGGGTGGGGAAGAGGCTCAGCTGGAAGCCCCTCTGACCAAACCCTGCCGTCCTGCTGCTCAGGCTCCTGGGCAGGAGACTTGGGAAATCCCTGCTGCTTTCCTGCGCAAGCCGTCTTGGAGCGCTTGCCACAATGACCGTGCAGGCGCGTCTCGGCAGCTTCTGGCAGAGCTGGCAAGGGCCATCACACAGTGCCGGAGAAGATGAGAGCGGTGGCCCTGCCCAGCCCCATGGCACTGCGAGCCACCGCCTGCCGGCAGGAAGGAGCTCACGGTGTCCTGGTGGCTGTGTGCTCATGGCAGGCGCCCCTGCCCCCCAGTCAGACTTTTGGAGCTCTTCCCTGAGTGGCCTCCCCTGGTCAGGCAACGCTCCTGCAGCAGAAGGAGGGGACATAAGCCTGCAGGAGAGCTTTGTTTCTCCCCAAGATGAGGAGGAGAAAGGCTCCTGCAGGAGCACGAGGGGCATCGACAGCCCTCTGAAGGAGAGGGCTGGCAGCATCCTGGCCAGGTGTGCAGCAGGGCCCGCACAGCTCCTGGAGAACAGGGATGTGGGTTTATTCCTCCTGGGGATACAAGCTGCTGCGTAGGGCACACAGAGTCTAATGCCGGGCTGGGGTGACACGACGGGAACGCTGGGCAAAGCAACAGCCGCGAGGCTCGGGAAACCCACCCTAAGTGCAGAAGAGGCTTAGCTCTGCCTGAGAAAATGAGCATAAGTTCAGTGCTGCGTTTCACCCCATGTTTGCACCAAGCCTGCCTGGCTTGGCCGGGCCCAACAGCCCTACAGAACCAGCATCATCCTGCCCCGATGGAGGCCTGGGGCCACCTCCCCTACATAACCATGTGGAGCTGGCTACCATGTCCATGTCTTTGTGGGATCGTGTAGTAACCACAGGGTACCCCAGGACAGTAGAGGCAGAGAGGCCGAGGCTGAGAGGTCAAAGCCTCCTCCACCCTCCCTCCCCAGGCACGCTGTCAGTGCCCTGCCCGTGAGGGGATCCTGCCCAGACCTCCGTCCACCGCTCCCATGGTGGACCCAGCTGCCCCTCTCTCCAGGGCATAACCCTGCCCCTGCCCCACGGGGAGGGAGTGCGTAGGACCAGCGCCCACCTCCCCACAGGGGTCTGGCACACGTCCTGACGGGCGTCCTCAAGAAGGGTCCTCAGGCTTTTCTCCGGTTTCTTTGCCCAGACTTGGTCTTCAGCATTGCCTACAGCGTGGCAATGGCCGTGCTCTCCCTCCAGAGATGCCTCGGCACAGGCATCTCCACCCTGTGAGTACGATGCGTGTCTGGTGTGGACAGGGAGAGGGGAGGTGCCGGTGGGTTAGGGTGAGCAGGGGGGATGCTGGAGGTGCTCCCCACCAGGAGACCCCCTGGCTCCCCTATCAATTGCTGCTCCTCAGCTTGTAAGCGACAATCCCCCTGTGCAGGGCGCTGCTAACACCAGGACCTCCTCTTTTTCAGGAAAGCCATCATCGCCTTGAAAAAGGAGAGGCTCTTCAAGATCTTCTTCTTGATGAGCCTAGCTGCTCTTGGTGAGTATTTGCCCACTGCCAGCAGAGGCACAGAGGTTCGGGGTGTGAGCTTCAGCGTGAGGGAGAGGTGCTGCAGCACCCATGGGGCTTTTCCAGCCTCCTACTTCTGGGGCTCAGTGAGCTCCTGAGATGCTTGCTGCACACAGATCCCACGCGGCCCCAGAGTTGACACTGTGGGTGCAGCTTTGCGGGGAAAGCTTGGGCACCTCTGCTCTCCTTCCAAGTTGCTTTCCTCATTTGCCTTTGGATGTAAGATGGGAACAGGGAAGTTCAGGTGCACAGCTACATTGTCGTCAAGCTGATTCACAGGACAGGGTCGGGGAGGTTAGTGGGCTGCTGCCCCACACTTCCACTGTCCTCTGTTGGCAGGGAAGTGGGATGACATTGATGCAAACATCATTTTCCATGGAAGTCTCTGTAGGAAATGCTTGGAAGAAAAGCATCTACTCAACTGTCTGCAAGAGGATGGCTGTAAGCTGAGAATCATACAGTGACTGAGGGCTCAGTCATCCTTACACTAAAAAAGTGTTTCCTCATGTTCAGAGGGAGCCTCCTGTGTTCCGTATGTGAAAGAAGCACAAGTAGGGAGGCAGGCTAGTGGTGCCAAACTGCTCTTTGCAGCAGTGCCAGAGGACATCCAACAGCCATGATACCCCTATTGCTGTGGCTCCTTCTTTTGCTTTCTGGAGAAAAGATGCGTGAGAGTGGGAGAGACGAGGTGCCCGCAGCTCTCCCCCAACTTGCAGCAGCCATAAAACCAGGGCCAGTGGCTGGCTGCACGAAGCAGTCTTGGACATTGCGCTGAATGTGTGCTGGAGGCTTCACAAATGAAATGGGGATAGTTGTGACACCAGGGCTACCATGAAGTACAAATGTGGTGAGTGAAAAGTGAGTGCTAAATACTTTCTTCCTTCAACTCCTCTTGTGACACCATGGCAGCACAAGCATAAAGGCCCCTTCGTCTTCCTGTCTCCCAGTCAATTTCCCAAGTTGGGAGGAATCGGGGGGTTTGAGTCTGGTGACTTCTGCATAGGGCTGTTTTAACTGATAATGCACAAATCCTTATATGAGAGGGTAAAAGTCTCCTGCAGCAATCTCGGCCCCCTGATATCAATATCCAATTCTGCTTCAAAGCTGTGCTCTGTAACAAATACTTGTGACAGGGAGGACAAATTAACTAATAGCATAGCCCACACTCTTCCAAAGCTGCCTCTATCCATACTCCTTGAAAAAACCCACAATGTTTCTTCATCAGTTGCATACAAAGAAAAGGAATTAAGACACTTGTCTAATCATACTGCCTGCGGATGTCTGTGGCAACAGCATTTTAAAACTAGGTATTTGCAGAGGTGAGTGTCTGCCTCAGATGGCTAAACCAGATCGTACCACACCCAGAGGTTTGCAGCAAACTGAAATGGTTCAGTCTGAAATATTTTCTGTCTTCCCAAATGTAATATTAGATTTCTGAGCAATAAAGGATGTGAAACAACATGATGAAAAAAGGCCAAAAATCCCTTTTATATGTTTACATACAAACACTGTTTGTTTCAGGTGCTCCTGTTGTGATCCACTTTCAGAGTATCAGGTTATTCAGTACAGGAGAAACAGGAAGAGAGACCCCTATTATCAAAAACAAATGAAAGGAAAATGAACAAACAAAAACACTGAATAACACGTGTCACCTGCCCTGTTCAGCAGTGCAGTACTGCATACATCTGTCTGAACAGAAGCGTAGGCTGGGCTGCATGGTAGTCTCCTCTAGGGCCATGACCTGAGACCACTGGCCTGGTGATCCAGTACCAAGACTGGATCAATCTTATCATGCTCTTATTCTGGGTTAAGTGTGCAAGCCAGTGCTTGGAAAATACCTCAGTTACCCCTGCAGCAAACATTTCCTAGTCAGTGACCAGTTTTTCCTAATGAGGCTGTTCTCACATTCCAGCTTTAGCTGTGTATTGAGGCAGGGCACAGCACTACCATCTGGGCAACAGCCAGTCAGCCACTGCGATTTACTATGTGCATAGTAATACTGGTTCCAAAACGCGCTGTCTGTGGAGAGAGCTTAAAATGCTTGTTTCATTATGAAGATCACGCTTCACTTCTTATCCTTTTATTTATTGTGTGCACCATGGAAGGTATTCATGTTCATAAAGGTCACCCTAAACTTCATTGCAGCGAGTAAGGAGGGCTACATTGCCTTCAGAGGCATCACAACACAGGTTTGGTGCAGGTTGAGTTGCAGCTTTCTCGCAACTTCTGGGACTAGGCAAGTGGCTTTGCAGTCACACTTAAAGGACAAAATAATAGGAGTGAGCCCTAGGCAAGGTGCAGATAATCTCCACAGACTCTGAAGGTCCCAAGCGGTAGCAGTACATCTCAGTGTCTTATACCAAAGCTTTTCCTTCTTCATCCCATCAGCTGGGCAGGAAAGGCAGGAGCATGCTGCTGGGAGACAATAAGCTCTGCAATGCTGGCAGACCCACCAGAAACAGGCATTTTGTATACCCCTTACAGTGAGTTCCTAGGTCACCTGCTACTCCAGAACTGAGGTCCTAGGTCATCTCTGATCTTTCTTCCCACTCCTTTCATTTCAGAAATTTCACCCCACTTATTTCACATTGGCTGAAGACTCTATAATACAGGGATTCCCCAAGGAAATTAAATGAAGCTAACATACTAGTCTTTGAGGTTGTACACCATTAAATGACAGTACAGCATTTTATTGTAAGCATGAGAGAAAGCCCATTTTTCTTATGTGCATCAAGCTTTTGTGAAATTCTACTTAAAGAAAGACCAGTCGTATAACGAACCTTTTCAGAGAAACAGCTCTGTCTAAACAACGACTGGCTTTTCCCAGCCTTCAGGCACCCTGTTTTGTACTGGTGTGACATTACTACAAAAAAAAGAGTATGTTAGGTCATTGAGTCAAGCCTTCAAAAGCCAGGAAATAACTAAATTCGGGGTGGTAGCACTGGCAGCCATTTCTAGGAAACAGCGATGAAAATTTTGAGATGAGGTGCTTAGTTGATGCCAGGCTGCTTGTATGCAGCTTCCCACAGTGATGAGGAGCTTTGTATTGAGCCAAACAGACTTTTCACCCACTCTGACTGTCTTCCCTATCATACACTGGTCACATGCAGAGTTAAATCTCAGGGAATTTTTTTATAATACATGAGAAAATATGGCAGTATAGTAATTTGGAAGGTTGTGTGTTGCAACATGAAGTATGACTATTGTGGATAAACAGTTCCGGGGTACAGAATGCATGACTTAGGGCTTTGCTATTGCCCTGCTTTTGTGCTAAGCAGCACAAAGATAACTTAGAGTAAACTCTCATGTTCCAGACAGTTTTGTACTACAATCGGTGATAAAGATGGAACTTCAAAGGTATTGATACGAATATCTAAAAGCAGTGTTAGTAGTGACACAGTGCAGCGTGGTGCTGTTCGGTTCTGTTTCCCAGCATGTCTTTTTGTAGTACTAATGTGACGTTACAGACCAGTTCAGCCACTGAACAGAATGCCACAATACAGAAAACAAAACAAAACCCTACATCAAAAGGGTTTTGAGAGGTAAATCGCAAGTATTCAGAAGTCAGGAAATGCCCTTATTGCAGTTACCTGTATGGCCCGATTCCCTTCGCTGTGGGTGTCCACACTAACAAAAAGCACCACATCTACACTGTGATTGAAGGCACCAAAATACCTAGCCTTTCCCCCCTGGCTGCAGCCTCCTTTCAAACCCCACACACTCCTCCAAGAATGTGGGTGTGGAAGTGGCCCAGCACGCCAAATGTGCGGTGATCCACAATGAACAACAAATAAGCAAACCTTGACAGCGTCACCTCTCTCTCTTATTTTTCCATTAGATGTGTAGATATTCTGAGAGTTGTCACCATAACGTATTGAAGCTGTGCAAAACCGCAGAGTAACTCAGTAGTCGATTTTGTCAGACTATTAAGCAGGTATTCTTTATTGCAGCGCTGGGTGCTTAGGGGATCGCTCCTCCCAAGGCACACCCAGCGGTGAGTGCAGTGTGCTTATATACAAGCATTGTATACATATTTAACACACTTTTGGGAGATCTAGTACATATTCATGACTATTCTGGGAATTGAGGGTTCCACCTTGTTCTCTTCCTTTTATGGTATTTCCACCTGCCTGCTGATTTGGGTCGAGGGGCACTCTTCCTCATCCTTGTCTTCCTCAAGGGTCGTAGCTTCATCCCATCACACTCTTCAGTTCACTAAAGTTCATAGCTGGTCCGATCTCCGCATGCACATCCCTTCTTGCTTGCACAGACATTTCCAGTCCCGCTTTATCTGCAAAAAGTTCCCTCCTCAAGGCCTTTCCTTTGTTAAATCAGACCTCCTTATCATCCTTTCGCAAAACGTATGGGATGGGGGAGGCTAAACAAGAGACAGCTAACCAATGCTGTCTCAGGGCTCTTGTTACGTTCCAGCTACAGTTGGTTTCACAAAGGTCTTTCTGTTAACCCTTTCAGCACCCCTTCATGTTAACCCTTTTAGCATCCTTTCAGTATTAACAGTTACTCAGTGCTTAAAATCATAGTATACCACTGGCTTTGCAGCTCCCCATGAAGACAAATTTTAGTTTGGGCTGAATTTTGTGGACTCACTGTTTAATTGCCTTCTTTCACACTGGACAGCACACAAAACATCCTAGTGTTAAAAAGTTGCTAAGTCTCCAGACCCATGCATAGCTTCAGTACAGAAGTTTGGAAGAATAATCAGCCCCTATGCTGCTTTCTGTTCCCAGAATTGACAGTCATGCATGGGAAAGCCCTTTCAGTTCTCTTCAGCAATCATGCCTCCTCCCATTTTCATATCTGGTTTGCATACCAGCGCGGGGAGGGGCGGATTAGCCAAAACTAACATTATATTGCAAATGTCAGCTTCATATGAACGCTCCATTCACAGCCATCTCAAGAGAATTGCAATACCATCTAATTTGCTCTTTGCACTGTCAAACTATAATGGAAGGCTACTTTCCAATGCATCTTGTCACAGCAGGAGGTGATGACAAAGCTATATACAACAAGTACAGTTTGCTTTCAAGTAATAATACTGCTTGATTGTTGTCCGCTGCAGAAGAAGCCAGGAAGAGCTAGGCAGGAGTCCTCACATCCTTGCGCCTTCCAAGTGCGGTGCATTTAGTCTGGAGGTGTGACAGACCACAGGGCTGACAGGGAGCTCAGAAGGTCACGCAGTTCCCGCTCCTGCCCAAAGCCAGGATCAGCAATCCCTAAACCACAGGTGCCTATCTTGAAAAATCTTCAGAACAGGTTCAAAAATGAGCTATGACAAAGGGATGATAGGCTAGCTGCCAGAGCCTCACTGGGACTAGTTTGGAAGCTTGGGTGTTTCCTCAAAACATGCAGCTACAACCAAGAGGGTACGGAGCGAATGCTGGCTGAGAACCTACCCTCTGTCAAGAATAGAGAGACCTGGATGCTTAACACTGCACGGAGGGTGACACTGCACCTGGAATTAGTTTCACAGCCCTACCATGACCGAAGGTATAGCTTTATCCTCTTCTCGTTCAGCATGCTACCATAACTTAAACAGACAGCTGGGAAGGGCCAATCACTGAATTTTGCACAGTATAACACAGCTTTTCTTGTCTGCAGCTCTGGCTTTCGGGGTTTTCATAGGAATTGTGACACAAAAGAGATTTTTATGTTTATTTGGCGAAAAAGACATGATGGTTGAATCATGTGGAGATAGCGGAGCTGTTGTTTACTCTGATGGGAAGAGGTGTTTTATTTCAACAGCAGCATCACACAACCCTCACAGGCCAAGGGAAGAAGTGATAGTAATTGAGGACAACATCATTTGGTTCAACCAGTGAAAGTGCAGTAACATCCATGGCTGACTACACATTAATTTGTCTCTGTATTCCTGTTGATGCACAACATTGAACTGTGATGATCTCTTCTCACACAGGAGTAGCACCTGACACGCTGTCCACATGACTGTGGTGTGGCCATCTGCTGAACCCTGCATGACTGCCTGGGGAAGGATTGCAATGGGACAGCCCTGCTGCCACATTACTGGTGGGACACTGATGAGAGGAAAAAGTATCTGACCAAAAGGTATGAAGAGCAATCTTCCCTGCCAACTTGCTACTGGGCTGTATTCCTCCTCACAGCTTCTCTTGTGAAAAGAGATCCTTGGGTGTTTCCAGTTTGCTGATACTATTTCCCTCTCGCCTCCAGCAGGGCACGATGAATCAGTGGAATGGGCAGGAGCGCTCACTGCCAACTTCTGGAACAATTTCACTGATGGGGGGAAAGGGAGGAGGCAGGCAGACAGTGCAAAAATTATAGAATCATAGAATCGTTTAGGTTGGAAAATACCTTTGAGATCATTGACTCCAACTGTAAACCTAACACTGCCAAGTCCACCACTAAACCATGTCCTTAAGCACCACATCTACACGTCTTTTAAATACCTCCAGGGATGGTGACTCAAGCACTTCCCTGGGCAGCCTGTTCCAATACTTGACAACCCTTTCTGTGAAGAAATTTTTCCTAGTATCCAATCTTACCTTCCCTGGCACAACTTGAAGCCATTTCCTCTTGTCCTTTCAGTTGTTACTTGGGAGAAGAGACTGACACCCACCTCGCTACAACCTCCTTTCAGGTAGTTGTAGAGAGTGATAAGGTCTCCCCTCAGCCTCCTCTTCTCCAGGCTTAACAACCCCACTTCCCTCAGCCGCTCCTCATAAGGCTTGTGCTCTAGACACTTCACCAGCTTCGTTGCCCTTCTTTGGACGTGCTCCAGCACCTCAATGTCTTTCTTGCAGTGAGGGGCCCAAAACTGAACACAGTACTCGAGGTGCAGCCTCACCAGTGCCGAGTACGGGGGAAGGATGACTTCCCTGGTCCTGCTGGTGACACTATTTCTGATACAAGCCAGGATGCCGTTGGCCTTCTTGGCCACCTGGGCACACTGCTGGCTCATATTCAGTCGGCTGGCAATCAACACCCCCAGATCCCTCTCCGCCGAGCAGCTTTCCAGCCACTCATCCCCAAGGCTGTAGCGTTGCATGGGGTTGTTGTGGCCCAAGTGCAGGACCCGGCACTTGCCTTGTTGAACCTTATACAGTTGGCCTTGTCCCATCGATCCCAGCCTGTCCAGATCCCTCTCTAGAGCCTTCCTACCTTCAAGCAGATCAACACTCCCACTCAATTTGGTGGTGTCTGCAAAGTTACTGAGGGTGCACTTGATCCCCTGGTCCAGATCATTGATAAAGATACTAAACAGAACTGGCCC
>VYZW01058366.1:30942-42894 GCA_013401315.1 Balaeniceps rex | reverse complement strand
AAACAGAGGCTTCTATTCCTGATTTCCTTCTGTAAATGTTTAGAATTAATTTGATGTGGAGAACAAACTATTTATAGACTGAACATGTGTTTATCATACAAGAAATCAAAATGGAAACTGAAAAGGGTGTAATTCAGAAGCCCAAAGATTTTCTTCCTGGCAGTGTTTATTTGCATTCCTAACTCTGAGAAAACTAAGGTGAAGGGAACAGGCAAGTGCATCTGTAAAGTATATTTAATGAATTCCAAGAAAATGAAAACTACTCTGCTTAATACTAGATGCAAATTTCTGCTGACACCACAGTAAGCATCAAACCAAGAGTCTGACTGCCTTGAAGCACAGAGCACTGTCCCTGCTTAGCAGAACAGGTTCAGATGCTGCCACTAAACAAAAGAACAAACATTTATAGTTAACCTTTACAATGTCAGTGGAGCTGGAGCATTTCCTACAGGCTTAAGTTCTTGAACTGAGACTGTAAGATATTCCATCACTAATACCTTTAAAGCCTCTATGAGAAATCTCTTGGAAAGACTGCTCCAGACAATGCTGTGGGTTTGCTAGATTTAGACTCTTCAAAACATGCTTGCATTTTAAAGCAGTATCAAGATGTGTTCAACTCAAGTGTTGTTTGTTTTTTTCCATGTGTTTAGCAAGCTGGTTTTGAAGTGCAAAATACAGAGGAAGAGCCAGCAGCAGAGAAAACAGACTTAAAACTCCAATGAACCCCTGGGTCTTACCATCACTAATGTGCAACTTTTGTTCTTTCTGAAAAGCATGCATAGACCACCACACAAATTTCTTTACAAACATCACATGAAACATCATATTTTGTCAGCCACATATGTCACCACACAAAAAAGGGTACAAGGAAACATATAATCAGAAGAGCTGATATCTATTTCTATCAAGTATCCAGACTGCCCACTCATCATTAGGAATGTGCCAGGCTGCCTTCCGGGGCAGAAAACTTCAGTTAAAACATGTTGGTTTGATTGTTATTCCCTGCATTGAAGGGATAAGGTTGTCATGAGACGCAAGACATAATGAATGAGCTTAACCACACAGAACACTAAGAACAAGACGGGAGCAATGAAAAGACAAACCAAGGACCAAACACTAACTACCGAGACATCACTCGGAATCTTCACAGGCATATGAGGAAACGAATTCCAGACTAAAGTACTGAAACCTTTCCTGAAAATGATGGATCATCACTGCAGCAGTCTCCAGTAAAAAAAACACATCTTCATGCACCCCCTTCACATCTGCATGCACTCTTCTTTCGAAAGGCAGGAATCCAGGCTGCCCATAACCTTACACAGTGCCAGCAATGAAGCCACAGTATTTTGCTATCTCTATATTTTGCCTACACTGCCTGCCTTGTCACCCTGCAGTAGTTATTTAGCTGATGAGAGAGTGATACCCATCAACCTTGCATTCTGATCCTTATCACCAGTCTCCTGCCAGCAATAACTGTTTCTAAGGTTTTCAGTGTAGCTGTGTTAGTACAATTCTTCTTTTACAAAGCACCCTTGGTTTGAGATATTCTTATAAACCTATAAAGGACCATACAGGCAAGCAGGGTGAATGCAGAAGAAACAAGCTCCCATTCCACCATCACAACACTATAACAGTCACACAGGCATCAGCACTTCAACAGATATAAAGAATTCCCTACCTAACCTTTATACATTGGGTTTTCCCTTCCACTGCATCCTTCTAATGACCCAATGAAGTCAGTCAGAACTTAGTGTAAAGTAAATATTAGCATCTTTGACCTTATTAGTAAATATGAAAAGGACTAAGACCTTATTGCACCAAGTGTTACTGAGATTAATCCCAAATAACTTTGAAATATTTTTCCTCTCGCTGTATAAACATTTGCAAAACATTAGCCTCTGTGAAACCCTATGTATGATATGCATGTATAGAAAGCCCATTCACCTGGTCCCATCCTCATCACTGAACAATTAATACAAGATCAATTTCCAAAAACTGTAAAAAAACCCAAAAAACCCAAACCTGTTCACATTATCCAAAAGTAACATACACATCAGAGATTAACTTTCTAAATCAATGCAAGGACGATGCCCTGTTGCTGTGCTTCACAGGAGAAGTCATGGGCTTTTAAAGACTGATTAAAAGTTCACTTTAACTAAAAAGAGAAACACAGTTCTCCGAAGATCTAGTAATATAAAGATCATTATCCTTAAAAAGTAGAATTCAGTGTTGCTAAGCAATGGATGGCATTTTCAGTGCACATGCTGAGCTTGAAACAAGGGAAAGACATGGTTTTATAGTATGTAATTAGCTAGGAACTAATAATTAGTGAATGCCATTACATTCACCCATTTCTCATGTACACCTGGCATTGATACATCTTCATAGTATGTACTACCACAGGACAGTTTAAGAAGCAGAGACCTAAGAAAAGAATTTGTGATGAGAACTTGTCAGAATTTCACTGCTTTTTATATCATACGGAACTATTTGAATAATTGATTCCTCTTTTGGATCATAACTCCACACAGGCAGGCATTCATTAGTTTGTTCTATACATTTCTCTACTTTTGTACTCCAAGTTTGGGCTGGCTTTGCTGCTACTGCCTGATCTGCACTGGTGTTCAAAACTTGCTAATTCATTGCATTCAATGGAGTGATCCCTAAAATGAGATAGGAATCTGTCTGTTAAACTAATTTCCTACTGGTCTTGCATCCAAAGTGAAGCCATTTTCAACTATTGCTCCTCTTTTTTTCCCCCAGAAAATCAGATTTAAGGTGTATATTTCACTCTTTGATTCTTCAGCATACATGCTCATAGGGTAAGTCTCATGTTCCCTCCTATATCAAACAGATTCCAGGCATTTTATTATACTCAGAAAGATTTTAAGGTACAAAACTGTGTAGAAAAGAAAAAATACCTCCCCTATAACCTGCCACTGTGATTTGTAGAAAAACACTACATCAATTTTAAATGGATTAGTTTTGAATAGAAGATCATTAATCTCTAAAAGCATTTTTATGGAAGACTTGCTAGTCCTTAAGATTTGAGCATCTTTGTGCTAACTAAACAACAGTTGCAAAAGATGCTAACATCTTCATATATGAATAACTATAAAGAAATAAGTTATATTTCTGTGGCAGGAATACACAAGGCAGGCTCCTTTCTATCCCACCACAGTTACTCCCCTAGCTTTCCCACATCTGGAGGCACAGCACACATTAATGCACAAACTGATCTTACGTCTGCCACAATTGTAGGGTACAAACAACACACAGTAATTGCAAAATTTTCCTTTTGTGAACCAGAATTAGTCTCTCCTGTGACTGCTTCTCAGCTTAGTTCCAATATGTGTAGAAAGGAAACTGTACAGAGCATGCAAACCACACACTAACTGCAGACTGCCTGTGTGCTAGCATAAAGCAAACATTAATTCTTCACTGTGGGAAAATATTGAAAAGGTTAATACACTGCTGGTCAAACCATAGGCATTAAACGCTTTTCAATAGCAACCCAGCAGGTTAGAAGTTGTCACACTGTAACCTAATGATGGTAACTTGCTGTAATTCTCTACAAAGATATCACTGGATTGTCACTGTCCAGAAGGCATGAAATGTAGCATTGGGCAGAACAAACATTATCAAAGGAGGGATTGCAGTTTTCAGACAACTAAAACATGCCCACATTAGTAAGCAAAGCATATTATTGCAATGATCTAAATTCAACTGCTTTGCCTAGGTATGAAATCAATGAACTAGAAAACATCTATAACTGCCATAAAGTAATGTATTGATTTCCAGGCTAATAACTTTTTTTAAATTTTTTTTTCCTGCAATATTAGTTTTAACATTAAAACTTTAAGACCACGTATGTCTTTCCCTAGCACTCTGCAGCAGCAGGCAATTTTAGATCTGTAAGAGAAAAGTGAAGGAGGCAATATTCTATACAGCATACGCTGCAAAAATGACGTGAATCTCAAACAACAGATGCATATACTGAACTTACAAAATGGACCCTGAAACTCCCAGTATTTACCTAGAAACAAAATGCATTGCACGGATTAAATTCATTAGAACCATGTTTTGTAGCTGTCTGTCAGTGAGCACAAAAGGTAATATGCTTAATCTGAGTTTTCCAGTTTGAATGTCTGCTTAAGTACAGATTTGCTCAGAGCACTGTGCTGACCATTTATCAACGTAGCCTCACCTCATTAGGAGTAATGGAGTCATTTTTAAGTACGATCAGGTTTTGTGCACTCTGCCCACTCTGTCCTGTCAGATGCCTCTCAGTCATCACTGCAGAGGGACCAGCAGTTCCTGTTGGGCCACAGGTATTGTAAAACATAAAAGTGTCACTTCCTGATCCTGCAGTTAGGCATGCCTTATAGCAGTAGGTCTTAGTGAGAGACCCATTGCCCCTCACTTCAATGAAATGAGGTTGTACTTTTAAACCATGGGGCAACCTAGCATCAATGTTGTTGTTGGCCTGCTTGTACAATTCAGCAGGGCACCGTTCTCTGACCCCACAGAACCCTGCACAGCAGGAGTCCCCATACAGACTGTATCTGTAGCACTTGATAACAGTAAGCCCAATGATTGTGAAAAGGAAAACAAAGGAGATGGCGCTCAAAGCAATAATGAGATAAAGAGTGATCTCTGAGTAATTGCTTGGACTTCTAAAGTGCCTTCTTGTATCAGGGATGATTTTGGAAACTTTGTCCACCACAGCAACAGTGATGGCTACTGATGAGGACATCGGCGGCTCTCCATTGTCTCTCACCTCCACCGTCAGGTTGAAAGTAGGTATGCTGTCCTCCCCCAGTCTGCGAGTAGTCCTAATCTCCCCAGTATGGAGCTCTACCCTGAACAAACCTGGATCTGAGGTTTGCACCAGGTGGAAGAACAACCAGGCATTTTGTCCTGAGTCCCCATCAATGGCTATAATTTTGGTTACCAAATATCCAGCATATGCCGAGCGTGGGATCATCTCCAGGGCTGCTGAACTGTTGGTTGAGGTAGGATACAGAATCTGTGGAGCATGGTCATTCTCGTCCACCACGTAGATGTGGACAGTGACAGTGCTGCTCAGTGGTGGGATCCCGGCATCCTGAGCCTGGACAACCACCTGGAACTCCCTTAGTGTCTCATAGTCAAAGGACCTGACAGCATACATGTTGCCGCTATCAGATTTAATGGAGACATAGGAGGTGACAGGTAGCCCTTCAATCTCCCCATCTAGTAGAGAATAGGATACATAGGCATTTTCAGCGACATCGGGGTCAGTGGCTTTGATAGTGCACAGCAAGACTCCAAGGGGGTTATTCTCAGGGATGTAAACTGAGTACACAGGTTCCTCGAAGTGTGGAGGATTGTCATTGATGTCAGAGATCTCCACATAGATCACCTTCTCGGAGGACAGAGGGGGGCTCCCAGAGTCAGTAGCCGTAACTGTGATGTTGTAGGCTGCTGCTTTCTCGTGGTCCAGTTTGCCCTGGGTGATCAAGGTGTAGGAGTTCTTGAAAGAGTTGAGTGTGAAGGGGAGGCCAGGGGGAATACGCAGACTCACTTGCTTGTTCAGCCCTGAGTCCTGGTCAGTGACACTCATCAGGGCCACCACAGTTCCTGCCTTTGCATCCTCTGGCACTGGGCTGTACAGGGAGGTCAGGACCACCTCAGGAACATTATCGTTGGCATCCACAATGTTGACCAGCACCTTGCAGTGCCCAGCCATAGAGACAGGGCCCTGATCAGTGGCTTGCACATAGATCTCATAGGAGGATGCCTCTTCATAGTCCAAGGTACCATTAACCCGTACCTCCCCTGAGTGTGGGTTCACACTAAAGAGCTGCCTCACCTTCTGTGGGGTGTAGCTGCCAAAGGAGTAGATCACATCCCCATTGGAGCCCTCATCAGGGTCTGAGGCATTGAGTTTGACCACTAGTGTGCCAGGCAGGGCATTCTCCAGAAGGCTCACAGTGTAGGTGGAGCGGTCAAAGGCAGGTGGGTTGTCATTGGTATCCACAACTCGCACAGAGATCTGGGCTGTACTGGACTTGGGGGGGTCCCCACCATCCACAGCAGTGAGTACCAGCTGCTGCAGGGCACTCTGCTCCCGGTCCAGTGGCTGCTGCAGCACCAGCTCCAGGAGCTTGCTGCCGCTCTGAAAGCCTTTAAGGTCCAGGGCAAAGTGGCGGCTGGGGCTGAGCTGGTAGCTCTGCACAGAGTTGATGCCCACATCAGGGTCCTGGGCACTCTCGATGTGGAAGCGGGCCCCAGGCAAGGCAGACTCGCTGATCTCCAGACGGTAATCCTGGCGGGGGAAGCGCGGTGCATTGTCGTTGATGTCCAGCACCTCCACCTCCACGTTGTGCACCTCTATGGGCTGCTCGATGACCAACTCCAGGCTGAGGAAGCAGGTGGGGCTCAGCTCGCAGAGCACCTCGCGGTCCATGCGCTCCCGCACCAGCAGCGCCCCGCGGCCCAGCTCCAGCTCCAAGAACTGCCGGCCGCTGCCCGAGGTAAGCCGCGCTCCCCTCGCCGCCAGTCGCCGTGGATCCACGCCCAGGTCACTCGCCACGCTGCCCACGAAGGCGCCGTGAGGCAGCTCCTCCCGCACGGAGTAGCGGAGCGGCCCGCCGGCCGCCCGCCCGGCGCACAGCCCCAGCAGCAGCAGGCCCAGCACCACCGCCCCGCCGCGGCTCCGCCGAGCAGCCGCCGCCATGGCCGGCGGGGGTGGGGAGCTGCCGGAGCCCGGAGCCGCCTCACCCGGCCCTGGCCCGGCCTTACTCTCCGCCGCCGCCCGGTCGCCTCATGCAAGCGGCGAGCAGCAGCCGCTGGCCTCTTCCAGCCGCGCCGCCGCCCGGTCCATCCTCGCCGGCTGCCCGAGACGGCGGCTCCGGGGAGGAGGAGAAGGAAGGAGGAGGGACCGGGACTCGTCGGATCCGCTTTCTCCTGCTCCAGCTGCTGCGCGGGAGGAGGCGGGGGAGGACGCTAAGCCGCGGCTGGCTCCGGTTCAGCACCTGGGCTGGGAACAGCGACACGGCTGCCGGCGGGAGCCGCCCCCGCGCCCTGCTGCCGGCGGGACCCCGCGCTGCCTGCCGCACCGCCCCGTCCTCACCCACGTGTTGCGGCCCCTCGGTGAGTCGGGTGGCTCTCGCCGCCGAGCCGCGAGGGGTGCGGCTCCCGCGTCGCCACCTCCCCTCGTCTCCTTCCCGGCTTCCCTGCTGAAGCTTCGGGGGCGCGGGAAGGAGGGGCGCGGGAAGGAGGGGCGCGGGAAGGGCCGCAAACCGCCTGCACTTCTGGACCTGCTGCTGCAGTGCTAAAGCACACCCGCTTGGGAGGGTTAAATCAGCGCAGGGCTCCGAAAAAAAATGGGCTTCCAGCCAGGTCTGGTGCCGTCTGTGTGTTGCTGCAGTATGTTTGACGACATCTTTCTTGGAGACCTGCCCCAGTGCTCCCTCGGAGATTCATCCTTGCTGCTGCACCGTCCCTCTGCCCAACCCCTTGCAGGCACCTCTGCCCCGCTTCCACCCTCCTCCCGCTTAGCTCCCTCTCGCCCTTGCTGCAGCCGCGTGCCCCGACAGCAGCTCAGCTGGTAGTATTCTGCAAGTCACACGCACGAGTTATGAGCATTTAAGGTGGGCTCCAGTTTCTCATCCAATGCAACAGACAGGCTCAAGGTGATCAAGTGCAGCTGGAGAGAAGATGGAGAAATGCAACACAATCTGTTTTCCAGTTAGTGTTTTTCCTCCTCTACCCTTGTGATGGAGGACTGACAAAAAGCAGGGCCATTAAATTGAACAAACTCAGCAGTGGGGATGAGGGTGCTGCAGCTGCAATGAGTTTTAGCCCAATGCCACAAATCCCAGCAAAGACAATAAACTTAAACATTCATTCATACAACACCTAAGTCACTAAGCTGGCATATTTAATGAGACAAACCACAGGACATAGTCCTCCAGGAGTGCAACTATGTTGTACCTACTACCCAGTGCAGAAACTGCTTCTCTGCTAGTATTTCTCTCACTGTTGGTTTTTTTTCCTTGCTTACCCCACAAAGTCTTTTGGCATGTCCAATGAATCCTCTCTGGATTGGGCTGGTCTATCAAGGGGAGGGGGTGACCCCAACATTCAGCTAAAACCTGTCTCATTGCCCTTTGTGGGGCTGGGCACCCCTCACCATGTGGGATGACTTTTAGGAGCAAAACCTTACACTATAAATCCCAAAAGTTTTTACGTTTGTTTTACTTACAAACCCCAGAGAACAATCGCCCTAATTCTGACTCAGCACTGCTAAGAACGATTACCAGTCTATTGGCTTTTATCAGTGGCCACTATTATCAGAAGAGACAACGTTAAGAGCAGGATTACCCCATTTATCTTTTGGCTGATGGGTTTATTTACTTCTTAGCCCATTTTTGTGGCCCAAATAATTGCCCTCATGTTTATCTAATGTGCCCAGTGCCCCACTGTCTGTAAATGCTGCTGTGGAACCACCCAACCCTGCTTATCTTTCTAAGTAGGATAAATGTAGGTCTGTGCACACCAATGATACCTGTGAATATAGAAATATCCTGTCACTTTAAACTGACTAGTGCTGTGGTGCAACTGAAGTAACTAGATCCTTGTAGTTTTGGGAGAAGTCAGAAAGACTCCAAGATAAGAGACTCCTAAATAACCTTGCTTTGGACAGCTCGGCCCTGGGAGAGCAGATGCGCGGGACCATAAAGATAAGAGAATTGCAGGAAAAACACAAAACCAGACCAGACCATCCTTAAAAGACACAATGTACTTGATCTTAGAACTGAGTCCGCGCAAAAGCAAAGGTCAACAAGCGGACACAGTGAGGAAGAGTATATCCTTCATCCAGAGACCCCTGATGACCACCCAGAGGTGCCAACAGGCATGCGCAAAGGACATTAGCATATGATAATGGGGCCCCGGAAAATAATGAATATGTAGATCATTTCCCAGAAACCTAATGAATATGTATGTGTGATTTGTATATAAGCTATGCAATTAACCCTATTTGGTGCGCACATTAGGAGGAGCGATCCGCTGTGTGCCCAGCGCTGCGATAAAGAATATCTGCTTAACAGTCAGACCCGACTATTGAGTCCTGATTTTTGGCTTTTCATGGCATCACCAAGAAGGGCAGATAGAGATGCCAAGTGCCTAGAACATGTGGAAATGTGCCTATTTCATCCAGTTGTCTAAACAGGAGCCAAACACTTAAAAAAAAAAAAAATCTGCTTCAAATTTTTGGCTAGCTACCCACCTTCAAGATCACAATATTCACAGATTCAAAACAAAATGCCCCAACAGCCTCACAAAAAAAACCCCCAAACAAAAACCAAAAACCAACACCCTACTAAAAGCTATTAAAAAATCTGTAGCAGTACTAACATGCATGGATTACACAGCCGTGTGTCAAAACAACTCGCAGTCATATAAAACAGAAGCCTGAAGGGACACACCCTCAGTTTTCCAGACAATCAAATAGTGCTTTCATCCAGACACTCCACAGATCATCTCTGCCCCACACCTCTCGTGCACAGCCATAAAGTCCTCTAATAAACATACAGCACAGCAATAAAAGGCCCAAAGCCACAGCAACATTGGCAACAGCTAAGGCCCTACCTTAAGGAACATGTTAGTACAGACTCTTCTGGAAATGGTCAACACCCATGCTAAGAGGTGGTGGGAAAACAAAAATCATCTCTGTAGGCAATGCCTTTCTAGCCACAAGTTGATTTTACTTACAGCGTGTGAATGAAACACACCAATCACACATCCAGGGTTTTTTATACCAGTGAGGAATATTTCACACTGTTCCTAGACCCCAATGAGTTACTTCCAATAGACATTCAGGCTCTGCTCTAGTGCATTCCAGCTGGGTGCCCCAGCAAGGAAGGGCTGATGAATGCTCAGATCCTGGCCCACCTCACTGTTTACATGCTACCTAGGTTCATCTTTCCTCACATCCTGTCTCTCTGGACAGCTAAGACTGCACATCCAAAGTTTTGCAAAACACCACAGAATGTAAAATTGAACAGAGATAACACACACACTTAACTGAGCCATTCTAGAACAGATTCCATAATATTTTCATTCCCGTCAAACATGTTTCTAAACCTCAGGTTCTTAGAAAATTTTTCTCCTAATTTCAGAATCTTAACTCCTAGGATTGTCTCGCTTCTTGCCTTTTTTGTAAGTTTTACAGCACCAATAAAATAGGTACTCTGATTTTCATTTCACAAATTAATACTGTAGCTTGGCTTATATATAGTAGCACTGTACAAATGTAAGAGTCCTCAAAATGTTAGCTTTATACAGTTTATGCTGGCTACACAGTTTATAAGTGATACACTGCTCTGTTCTGTTGTTCTGTTCTGATTAAATGTTCCCCGAGTCCCCTTAAATCTATATAAAATTCATCGATGGCCACAATAATTTCACTTATGTCCATCAGCTTCAGTGGTAATGCTAAGTGAGTCCTGCCAGCCTCGTTTTTTAATTCAGGAAAACTTCCATTGAGAAAACACTTCAGGATCTGGTCTGTAGTAATATTGATTTTTCTAGTGAAAGGCAAAAATTGGAACACAGGAAAACATAATTTCAGTTTCAATTGAACTGAGGCTTAGGGGCTTTCTAATTTTCTTTTTCCCAGAGTTTTGTTTTCCAGTAATTTCTTGACATTTCAGCTAAGCATCAAATTTTGAAACACCTTCAAAGCTCACTAAATAAAAATGTACCCAGTGGGTTCAGATCAATCCACATAAGCAAGAGCATCGGAATCCATCCCTGCAAGCAAAAACAGCTGATAAAACATACCAGGCCCAAATATCCATTTGCTGATAAACCTGATAGCCCCTGAAGTGATTGGATACTGCCTGTATGCAGTATCTATATACACAGGCCTATTAGGCTTTACTGACATACAAAAATTGCACCACTTTAATTAGCTTGGTTAAATTAAATGGTACAAGTCCTTTAATGTGAGTACAAACATATGGGTGTAGCAAAGAATACACTGATTTTACGAAGTCCTGCACAAGAAAATTAAGTATATATCAGGATAGTAATACATTGACAAACATCTATGCTAGAGGTTGTAGTAATACAATTATTTTAGTATGAAAAGGCCTCACGTTTCTATGCAAGCCTTCCTTGAAACAGTTCTACATATAGATATGCCTGAATTAGTAGCAGTGTAATGCAGTGCCACAGAAATATTTCTGTGCAGGTATTTCTCTTAAGAGTGATACAATTATACACAGATACAGTTCTCTAGGTATTTAGGGCCTTGAAAATTCATCCATTTCAAATCACACCTGAATGTTTTTATATAACATTGTAACTAGAACCACCTAGATTTGCTTGAGCAACAATAAATCTGTGTTCAATTTGCTTCATTGCAGAACACCATGCAGAGTCCTTCCTCTGACTATTTCTGAGTCTCACACAGCAAAAGGAGAGAGAAAGACATATCAGAAAATACGAAGATGTGAAAGTACATGTTAACTGAAGAACTCCAAGGTATTTTGACATCTGAAAAGACATTTTGCATCTTTGTAAATAATTTAACCTTCAGTAAATCACATCCCTTAAACATGATATCCATCGATTCAATATCATGATGTAGCTCCTTCCTGAACTGGTGGGAGCTCACCAGCTCCAAGGATCAGATTCTAGATTTTTGCATGTAGTCTTGTCAGCATGTAGGTTTTTAGCAACAATGAGATTACTTGCATACCATATAAACGTACACACAATTTCTGCCTACTGATAAAATAGTGTGCAAAAAATAAGTCTAGACAAATAACAAGTCTAGAGAATCCACATAGTTTAGCCATTAACAAGCAGGTAAGCTGTGTCATTCTCTTGAAAAAACTAAATTTTCTCTATGTGCCTGTTTGCATGTGGTGCCTACAATTTGTCTGCCTTACTTAG
>VYZW01058365.1:0-32482 GCA_013401315.1 Balaeniceps rex | reverse complement strand
AGTCCAGAAGAGGGCCACGAAAATGATCCGAGGGCTGGAGCACCTCTCCTACGAGGACAGGCTGAGAGAGTTGGGGCTGTTCAGCCTGGAGAAGAGAAGGCTGCAGGGAGACCTTATTGCGGCCTTTCAGTACTTAAAGGGGGCCTATAGGAAAGATGGGGACAGTCTTTTTAGCAAGGCCTGTTGTGACAGGACAAGGAGTAATGGTTTTAAACTAAAGGAGGGTAGATTTAGGCTAGATACAAGGAAAAAATTTTTTACAATGAGGGTGGTGAAGCACTGGAACAGGTTGCCCAGAGAGGTAGTGGAGGCCCCATCCCTGGAAACATTCAAGGTCAGGTTGGACGGGGCTCTGAGCAACCTGATCTAGTTGATGATGTCCCTGCTTACTGCAGGGGAGTTGGACTAGATGACCTCTAAAGGTCCCTTCCAACCCAAAGCATTCTATGATTCTGTAAGACTTGAACATTTTTCTTCAAAATAGGCACAAAGAGCCATCCAAAGAAAAATGACCCAAGAATAGTTAAACAAAAAAACTGATGCTTCTGAAATAGCCTATATGTCTTCTTTGCTTCTACTGAAGAGTTCCCTCAAACACTTTTTTGTAATGAAAGATTCCTGATATTTATCATGCCTAAAATGAAGGGAAGCCCAAGACTTTATTTTTATGAACCAGAATATAAAGCATAAAAATGAGTCACTGTGACCAAAGGGGGATGCCTAATTTATTAGACTGTGATGTCCTAAGCCTGGTGGGTTTTGGTTTTGGTTTTGTTGTGTTGGGGTTTTTTTGGGGGTTTTTTTGGGGTTTTTTTTTGTTTTTTTTTTTTTGTTTTTTTTGGGGGGGTGTGTATTATATCGCATGTGAGGATGAAGAGAGTCTATTTAAATGTTGATTGCTGTAGACTGATGTTCCTCTAAATCCTCCTCAGGATATCTCTTCCTTCTTCAGGTTGATTAAAAGATCTAGGCAGTCTGCTTCTTTGTACCTTTTACGTGAATGCTAGTGGATATTTCTCTAGGGAAAGCACATATCAAAAAAACTTAATACAAGATAGATAGACTCCCAAGGAATTTATAAAACTATTACAGATTAGCCTGCAGAGAATTCCAATCCTTGATTTATTCCAAATGTGTTCTTTTCAACTCAGTACAAAGTTTTGGAATTGCCATCTTTTTGTAAGATTTGCTGCAGTCATTTTTCAGGTGTCAAATAAAAGATTCCAGTGATTTAGCTGATCTTTTGAGACGGTGTTGTTTTTCAGTGGGCACAGGCAAAAAAAAACAAAAAAAACAAAAAAAAACCCATAAAACCCCCAAAAAACAGATTTCCTATTTGGAGAGGAACCAGGATCTAGTTTGGATGCATTTTCTGTATGTTTTTATAGATGTACATTTTTTTTTTTTTCAATTTTCTGTGAAATCTGGGAAGATACATGTACTTTTTCACATGCTAAAGTTGTTCAGCATTGTTTCTTTAACTGACTTGGTTTGGAGCTGCAGTCTTCATCACATGGAGTGTACAAAATATTGAAAATTAGAAAACAACCTCTGAAAAAAGGAAAGATTTTTCACTTAAGGCTCCATTGACAGCTTTAGGAACAGGTGTGTATTAATACTTAGTATATATTTAGTCTGAACAAAACAGGAAACTGGAATCCAGAACTTTGTCCTGGCAGTATAGCTTCTGAGAAGCAGATAGCAAATAATTTCTTTTTCCTACACAATCAGATCTCTTTTTTTATTGAAAGAAAAGTTTGATTTGTGGAGGTTTCACAGAAAATGCAGATTCTGAGAAGCACCTTTGAAGAATGATTTTATTTGCAGTATTTCTATAATTTTCAGAATGGACTAAGTACATTTTAGAAATTAAAAATGAACAGTTACAGGATCTGACCGTTGTTCTCCAGAAATTAAAAGCGGGGCTAATAGCACCAGTGCAAAACTCATTAGCACCTCTGTGAATAGAGTTGGATCAAATCTACCAGTGATAAGATGTAAGCACCTAAGGGATTCCCAGAGAGTCATTCGGGCTGGCTGCTTTTTGGTATAGCTTTCCTTCGCAATACACCTAAACTGTTTGAGCATTTTCTGGTTTTGCCTAACAATTGCCTTTGTATTTACCTGTAGATGGCTATGATGTTCAGAAGGGGTGGTTCTAAGGCAAAGGTAACCTTACGGTTGGACTCGATGATCTTAAAGGTCTTTTCCAACCAAATGATTCTATGATTCTATTTTCCTAAAATGCTCCATTGTATTTGGCCTAAAGCAGATGGGCAACACCGGAAATCTGCTGAAGCTTTTTAGAGAAAACATAACAGTCAAATGTATTAAGGACTGTAACTCCATCATTACTGGGAGTTCCTACCTTTGCATCATCTTACTATTAGAATGCTTGTCCAAGAAGTACTAAGTCTGGGTTTAATTATAAAGGTTTAATTATATTTGGGGAGTCGTGTTGGGTGGAACCCGCACCTGTGCTCGAGCTGGCCAAACTGTACAGTGAGGTAGTGCCTAATAGAGGCGCCAACACTAGGTGGGCTATACTGTGTACTTGGTGATGGTGGGCATTAATCCTGGTGCAGCTGGGCTGTTGACTGAAACATCAGCGCACCATCCACCTTCAGGTTTCTTTAAGCAATGCGGAGGCTTTACTCCCTTCTGTCAGCCAGAAACCAACCACTTTATTCCTAAGAAGCAAGACAAAGGTTTGAACCGTACTCTGTTTAAATGGGAGACATCACAATTGGGTCACACCCATATGCGTTAAAATATGTACAGGGGAAAGGTCGGTACCCAACATTTTGTTATTCTGTAGCTCTACCTGTTGTAATTGATTTTTCTGCCTTTTTGTGCAAGATCTTGTAATAAATTGGTGCCAAATTTCAGTTGTAAAATGTTCAATTATTCTGTAGTATTTGTCAAGGGATTTGTTATAATAGATACCTTTTTCTCTTTTCCTGTAGGTCTTCATTACTTCAAAAACATTGTGTTAGTAGGATCTCTGCAGGATCGTTATGTTCCTTATCACTCCGCTCGCATTGAGATGTGTAAAACAGCTTTAAAAGATAAACAATCAGGTAATAAATATCCTGCAAAATAAACAGACCACTCAGGTTAAACCTCATAGGTCTCAGATTCATCCCATTTAATTTCGGGTGCTTAACTGAGGCACCTCTATTACGTGTTTAGAGACTCTGGGCTTACTTTGTATTAATGGAGAGAGAGAATCCATGTGAGACCTGAATTGCTTTCCGGATCTGTCCTGTTCTATTATGTGCAGAAGGAGATGAGACTGAATAAATTTCTAGCTTATAGACTTTGCTGAAAGTTAAGTGGGATGAACACAGCCCCTGATGTGTTACTCCATGAATAGGGAGGACAAACGGCTTTTATTTTTGAGGACATCAAGTGGTAGCGTCGAGGACATGGGCTGTATTTAGTTGAGGCTTAGTACTAGCACTGAGAGAAAATGTAGTTTTCCCATTTTCAGTGATGGCTGGTTCTTGTATTTACTGTTGATACATCCTAGCACAATTGCATTCTAGCATTATATATTGACAAATAAATACATTTTACATAGTGTAATAAATTAATACTGATGAGCACATTCTCATTATAAATACCAATGTACAAATACTAAAATTCATAGCTTAAAATTATTTTTCCAACATTTCTGGGGAAGTTAAACTTCCTGCATATTCTATCTTAACAGAACAACAGCATAATACATACCATTACCTCTCCTATTCTGGAATGTATTAATTTTGAGTTCAAGGTCAAAGAACTGTATTTGTTTCTGGTGATTCACACAGTACAACTTTACGACTTTTCTTTTCCTCTACAGGACCAATTTATGCTGAAATGATCCAGAACCTGCTTCTGCCAGTTCTTCAAAATAAAGAATGTAATTTGGTTCGTTATAATGTAATTAATGCATTACCCAATACAGCAGATTCTCTCATAGGGAGAGCTGCACACATTGCTGTTCTTGATTCAGAAATATTTTTAGAAAAATTCTTTCTTGTTGCTGCCCTAAAATATTTTCAGTAGAGAAAAGCATCGTAAAAGACTTGGTTATTACCTCATTAACAGATGAATCAAATAATGTGTGGTATTAGAGTATAGCTGCAGCTGTATTTTAAGAGATATTTATACTTTTTATATGGAAGATAATTTATATCATCCACACATAGGGCTTTTTAACATCAACTTTACTTTCTAGGTAATGTGGCTGTGCAATATTTTTTTATTTTGTTCTTTTTACTTTTCTATTACTTTTTCTTAATTTTGGGTACCTAATTATTTGGAGATTAAAGCACAGTGCATACTTTTGATTGGTTTATTATTGGCTCTTAGACTACAGAAGTCAATGTTACTTGGCTACATTTTGCAAGAGGCTTTAGATGCCAGAATAAATTGGATTTTAAAATTCTAATAAGGTCTTACACGTTCAGTTGTCGTATTTTAGCGCTGTAGGAAGAAGTTTAACTGGAAACCCAATGAGCTGCTAAAATATTGGATATTTGAAAATTACTGTATCTGTGGGTCTCGTAAAGACAGTTACCAAGGGTCTGTTCAGGTGTCACTACAGCTTAACGGTTTTCTACAAAATCATTATCATCATTGCTGAATGTGTTATGCCTGTGGGAATATATTTTCTACTGATCTCAAAAACATGTTAGTTTACATACTCAATCTTATTACTGGAACTTTAGTTTTCAGAAGCAAATGGCAACTAAGGATTTTTGAATGTTTAATGATAGCTGCCTTCAAATAATTGGGGTTTTGCAACCTGTATTAAAATTGCTCCTTACTCTGTCAGTTCTTCAGATGAACATGGACAGTTTTACATGGACTTCCTTGTATGTACGTAAAATAAGTAAATGGTATAAATATCCGCAATACTTTTATGAATTTAAGCGATTTTTAAATATTGTTAAAATGTTTTATTGACTACAAAGTATTGTAAATATAACTCAGTACATCTTCAAATGGGACAATATTGTAAACTTTACCTGTTTAGTGATACAGATAAAATGTTTTTGATATACAGGAATGTTAAAGGTCTATTGACTTTCTACTGGTGCTGAATAGCATTAAGTTTGGTTTCTCCTTCCTTCCCTTTTCTCTGTTTCAAACAATAATTCACTAAAGGTGGGGGAAGAGTTACATGTGCATTCACTAATTGTAATGAACATTTTTTGAAAAATATAAATTTGTTGTATAATGCATGTTTATTTTTAGCTTTGTGTTATTGCATCTGGTGTTAATAAAATGAACAAATGACTCTAATGGAAGCAATTAAAGAAACTGAAATGTTCTGCTAATTACCAAAATTCTGGGGAGGGTTTTTTGTATATAATTAATAATTTTGTATTATTTGAAATGAATATAGCAATAATAGTTTATAATGAAGTGATTTTGCATTTGGTTTGTTAATACATTCTTTGTAATATTTTTTTTTCTCTATAGCTTACAAGTTCCAGATGACCACCTACAGTTTGGCAATATACACACTTAAAAGAGTATTTTATTAGAGTTGTGTTAGACAAGTCCTTATGAAACAAAGGTATCTTAAACACATTCCCACGCTAACAATGCCTACTTTTATTACTAATTTTTTTACGTTATGATGGTGCTAGTATGTTGTAAATTAAGTTCTGACATCGCAACTGTCTTTTGTTTAACAGTATTCTAGTAGTGGGCTAGTGGCAAAATTTTTAATATCAGTTTAGAGAGCTAGGTCTAAAAAATTTTCCTTGATTCACAATGATCAAGTTAAACTACTCTTAGTACATAAGTATTTAGACGTTTCTGTCACTACTGAAAAATGTCTGTCTTGCTGCATCTCTCTGGAAATCCAAAAG
Source organism: Balaeniceps rex (assembly GCA_013401315.1). Classification (NCBI taxonomy): domain Eukaryota; kingdom Metazoa; phylum Chordata; class Aves; order Pelecaniformes; family Balaenicipitidae; genus Balaeniceps; species Balaeniceps rex. The sequence goes on along the minus strand of VYZW01058365.1, from coordinate 26,612 downwards.
TGTAAAGCGTGCTTCTGTGATTAGCAAAGCAGAAATATCCTGGCAGAAATAGTAACTTTTTTTTTAAATAGTAGATCCCATCCATGTAAGGAGGCTTGAATTTGGTTTGTTCTTTGAGGAAAATGGATGGTGCAGGAAATCCTGTGATATTTGCATATAAGTTTATCAAGGAACAGGGCAAATTAAGAGAACATTAACTTCTTTTTCTCTCCTCTAATTTGTATTGCCCAGTGCAGTCCATATGTAGCCCTCTCAGTGCTGTAGCTTTTGTGGGGTCTGTTTGACATCTTCAGGTGTGAAAGGAATGGCCGCTACTTGTGTGCCGTAAAACTGTAGTGAGTGGCATGATGACCCCAGTGTGTCCTGGAAGCATATCAAGTTGCAGTTACAGACCGTATGGTACACTTGCAGTTGCTGTCTGAAGACATGCAATCTTGGATGTTTTGGACAACTGTGCATGTGTTGCATGGCATACTTCCCCTACTCCCGCATATTTCTGCCTTCTGTTTACTAGATAGAAATAAGGACTTCATATACATAATTGAATGTCATCTGATGCAGTAGCAGCTATCAAGTGCTCCAACTCACCCCTCTTCTGTTTCAATCAGAGCTTCATCTTCCTGTAGAGATAGTGACCTCTCCTTTACACAGGTATCCTACAGCTGCTTGAAAGAGAATTACGCTGCTTGCACAATGAGAGATAAAAATTAAGGTCTTAACATTCCTTTAGAAAGCTGCCAGTCTCTTGGTCCCTGAAGGCAGTAGGCTGCTACTGTTATTTCACAAAGCTCTCAGCGATATTATGAGGAGGTTATTGCATAAAATGAGATGGTGTCTGAACATTTGTTTGTAAATTTGGAAAAAGAGCTCATGTTCTACTGTGGAAATCACCAGGCTTTGCAGCAGAGTTCCACATTGATGGAAAACTTTCTCTGTAACCACAAAACACCCTTCATTCCAAGTCAGTCTTATTTGCACAGCCCTGACCAGGTGTGCTGTTCAGATAATCAGGCTTCTTGACATGGTCAGAGAGGAAGAGGGGACGTTCAGGCAGAATCGGCACGCTTGCTTGCTGCCCGCGGCAGCGCTTTCCAGATAGCCCCTATGGCCAGCTTATGTTCCGGCTCGTCTAAACTGGCTTGCTGCAGCGTTTGTGGTAGCTCCAAGTCTTCCACCCCCTGTTTTTTAGAACATCAAAGCAAAGCGGCGTACAGTATCGTTTGAGATAAATGATTGGTAAGCAGAGGGAGGAAACAAAAAAAGGAAACGTTGCCTTTAATCACAGAATAGAAAATTCCTGTGGTGTGTGCTACATGTTTGTATTTACCAATGTTCAGATTTACTACCTCCTCATTCACGAGATCTGGAAATACATAATTTAGGAGTAAAAAGTAAATTTTGCATTTTTACAGCAATACAGTAAACAAACAGGGAAAAAATGCTTTGAAGACCTCAGCTTATTTTTAGGTGGAAGAACAGTTCCTGATCTTACATTGCTATTTCATCCTTACCGTGTGAGATTGCACATAAAGCATGATTTTTCATGGATTTGTGTTAAGCTGTTTAGGAACAGAGCTTACATTACTTGGTACCTGCAGACAGCTTCTTATGAGTATTTTTAAGGTAAGAATTTCATTATAGTTTTTACTGTATTGAGCATATGCATGGTAAGTTGTTGAACTTGGAATAGATCTGTTTTCTTGCTGCTTTTGGGCAGAAGAGTGTTTTTTCTGCATGAGCCACCAATATTCCTCTTCATTCTCTCTGATCTAGAGGCCTAGCATCTTGCTGTTAACATAAAGAAGAGGGTTTCCCATTATTTTCAGTCTATAATGTCCAATTAACCATGTTATAAAAAGCTGATTGAGAAAATGTCACACATAAGGCAGTCAGTTAAATTTAATCACTTTCAGTGTGTCTGCATTGCCAGATGTAGTGCAATAAACTCAATGGAGCGTTGCTGCTGTTAATTTACCAAGGAGATTTACTTTCTTAAACTCTTCAGATGTGAACCCAAAATACTGTTTGAGACTCCAATCTCCAAGAATGGCTGCGTGAAAGTTTCTTCTGCAGTTTAGTATCTGTGGACAGGGTGTTTTGAATTCTGTTTTATGGAAGAACAAGCTTAGCTGGGGATGTTTGAAGAGTGACAAAAAGCAAATGTTGCCATTTTCAAAACATTAACTGGAGCTCCAGCCCGTGAGCCCAGGTGTTAATTTATCCCAGGGTTAGGTTTATCGCGCGAGTGTTCAAAGCACTTTAACTGGGTAAACTGGGAAACTGGAAAGGTGCGGTCTGAAATCCCCTGGCTCAGCACTTGGGTGTGGTGTTTCTTGCTGCTTTCTTCCTGTGAGATTGAATAATGCCTGTTTGAGTGCAGAAAAGACACAAGCAGGGGTGTAGGGCTGAGAGAGCCCTAATAATAATAAACTTAATAAAATAATTAAGATATTTAAATGATTTTCTGGAAACTTTGAAGTGATACAGCTGCTGTTAATTTACCGAGATTTACTTTCCTAGATACACTAGGTCTGTTCATCACTATGGTATCAGCCTGAATTCTCTCATATCCTAAGTAGCCTTTGTGTATTATTTCAACAATTATTTTCATTGTTAAAAAAAAAAAATAGTTAGCAGGGCTACACTACACATGGCAGGGGGAACGGGTTACTTCAGTAGCAAACGCTTCATCCCATGGGAGAAACGCGATGCCTTTGCTCCAGCTTCAGAGGGGGAGTTATAGCTTATTTCTCCAGCACCTCCAGGGTACCTTCATCGAGAACTTGGCTTCCCAAGGCGCCGTTCACCGGAGACAGACAGCGGCGCGGTGGAACGGAGTTGTTTCTAAGGCCCGTGGAAGGCGCGCTGCCCGAAGCCGCCGTCCTGACTGGAACCGCGTTTCCCGCCGCTCCCCCTCGAGCGTGCGAACGGGGGCGGGGCTCGCCCTCCCCCCAGCAGCCGTCGCCGTTTGCGCATGCGCGTCACGCATGCGCTGCAGCCCATTCCTGTGTCCCGGCTCGGCGGGGCCATGGCTTTGCGGCTACTGAGCGGCGCGCCGAGGGCAGCGAGTAAGAGGCGGGCGGAGGGAGGGAGGGAGGGGCCTGGCTTTGCCGCTGAGGGGTTCCTCAGCCTCTCCTCCCCTTCCTCACGCAGGGGAGTTATGAGCGAGGGGGAGAGAGGCTGTTACCGGCCGGGAGTGTCGGCGCTGGGGTTGCTGAAGGTTGCTTAAGATGGCGGCGGGTGATGGGGGCCGTGTGCGACCCGCGGTGTGATCCCCGCCTCTTCAGCCCACGGCATCTGTTAGGGGCNCTACAAGTTTCCTGCCTTTTTTTTTTTCCCCTCTAGATACTAATATTCTCCCCCATATTGCAAACCTACTGCTGTCAGGCTTCACTATCGGTTCCGGCGGTTTTCTTTCCGTATCGTTGCTGCAAACTTTTAAAAGGTAGTAAAATGTTAAGCCGCGGTTTAATATTTGTAGAATAGCTGGAGGGAACTTAACTGTGGCCTTGGAAGTTATTGGTCTGTGCCACTTACATGAGGAAATTCAGGTGGTTTGTTCATGGAGAGATCTAGGCTGGAGAACAAATAAAGTAGTCTGCATAACAGTGTCTGTGCCACATGCACACTTAGCTTTGGCTGTTCTGTAGGACTGCAGGTCAGGCCACTTCCTTCTCCATCAAAAGTTGACATTTCTGTGATGCTGTCGATACAATATTCCTGAAGCAGACCAGTACAGCATATGTTAATAGAAGAGCTGGAAAAAAAAAATGCTGTTAGATGTTTGTGGACCCTTCTAGTCTGTATTTAGCCATTAAGTTCATAGCAAGATTTGGCTAATGCTCCTGTCTCCCCTGAGCATCCCGATGAGTGCGCAGCTCCCACTGCATGAATGGCTTTGTTATGATAAATTGCAGTCTGTGGGCCACTGCAAAAGACTGGTTATTGCAGATGTTGGCTGTGCAGCAAGTCTAAAGACTTGGGATTTTCACCTTCTTTTTAAATCCAGATATATAATTAATAAATTGGATGGCTTTGTGACTGCCTATAAAGGATGAGGAAGTCAAAGATCAGTTTGTAGAATGTGGTTTACTGATAAAGTTGATTGTTCATCTCATCTTTTTCAGAGATACTTAATGTTGAACTTCTGTCATCTCTGTGTCAAGAAGAATGTATTTTGGTCAACAATATCAAGATTTGCAAATAGGAAAATGGATTTTGCCTCTCCTCTGCTGAGATAATCAATTTCATATCAGTACCTTAATCTGACTTTTATTTGAACTTGAACTAGAATATCAGATTTCGTTTAATTTTCTAGCTAGCTTCTCTTTCAGCTTGCTGAAGAATGACAAGATGCTTGGCAGGATTAGAAAGATCCAATGTATGCAGAAGGATTAGATTCTACACTGTTGATAGTCCATTACGTCATGCTTAAAGCAAAAAAAAAAAAATTATTCCTTTGGGGCATTGACAACAGTTGGCAGGCATAATGCAGTTTATGTGACTATGGGGTTTAATGTTAAGGTTGTGGTATTTTAGGATGAATGAATATGCTGATTCTGGGAATACAGGTGGATTGTTGGTTGGTGTATATATAGGTGAGTCAAATCCACACTGCTTGAGAAGGTTTCTTGATGCGATCTCTTTAGCAAGGCAGAATAATAGTTCTTTCAAGTGCTTTGCACCCAGTCTGGTACAGGGAGGATTTCTGTTTGAATCTTCCTTCTTAAGAAAAGTCAGAGCTGCTTCAGGCACGTGTCCGTAGCTAAAGTATTTTTAGAGGGTAGTTTATGCTCACTATGGATATTTGGCTTTTTAACCAAATGCAGAAATATCAGTCATTTTGAGAGATCTTCATAAGTAATTTTTGACTTGCTTATGACTCTTGAATTATTTATGACTTAAGATATCTGAGGACCTCCATTTTTATACTACTTGAAAGAACTTTAGGTATGGCTATTAATAGGCTTTCTCCTACATTTATGTTAAAAAAGTTAGTAGCACTTTAAAGGAAAAAAGTTAATGTTTTTAATTAAAGCATTTGTATGCAGTTCTGTAATTGAATTTAAACGTGCTCAAAGTCTGTCCTGCTTTTGACTACCAGCTGAATTATTTTACCATCATAAGGGAAGCCCAACTATTCTCTACCAACATTCTGGAAAACCTGTTACTAAGGGAGCAACGTTTTATTTTTTAAAACTTTCCTTTGGGAAAGCAGAAGCTTTTTCTGACTCAAAAGCTGTTGGAAATGAGCCAAGACCTGGAAATCAGCAGGCTTCTTGGGGGAGGTTAGGACTTCTCCAGGAAAACAGAATGTACTGGTCTGTGCTAGCATAATTACTATTCAGAGTCTAAAATACAAGAAGATAACAGTGACGATAAGTTCAAGCAGTTTAAAATACACTGTTTATGTGAACTGAGTTATACAACTAACACAGTTTTGCAGGCATATGTTTCTAGGGCCAAAAATAATTATCTGTGCTGATTTCTTAGGTGTTCGTGAGTTGAATGTTAAACTAGTATTTGGAGTTTGTTTTCCTGTCCTTCGCTCCCTAGTTTCTGAAGTGAGCGTTTTTCAGACATGCTCTGAACAGTCATAGAACTACTCGGTATTAAACTCTCACGCTTATGCTACACATGTCGTTTGTTTGATAGAGTCATCACTGCTTTGCAGCTCTCTGAGGAGCACCAGCTCTAAGACAGGAGGAAGATCTGAACCTGCTAAGCAGTCACTTAAGAAACCGAAGTTACCAGTAGGTCGATTTGATGAACCAGAGGAGTCCAGTATAGAGAGGGAACCCCTGGAAAGTAAGTCATGTTTTACAAAATTGAAAGCCATCTTTTAAAGGCAAGACCCTGAGATGCAGTGCTGGTGTCAGTTTAAGAAGAGGGGCAGGCATTCAGCACTCTTCAGAATCACTTGCTAAGCTTAATGGCTCTGAAAAAAAAAGAGGGTCAGGGCAGTGGGCACAAGCTGGAGCAAATGATGTATGAGGGAAAAAGTCTTCAAAACGGGTGGTCAAACATTGTAAGGAGTCACGCAGAGAATCTGTGATCCCTCTCCTCTTGGAGATACTCAAACTTGCCTGGATGTCCTGACCTAGCATCAGCCTTGCTTTGAGCAGGGTTGGGGCCAGATGTCTGCCTAAGGTGCCCTCACCATAAACCATTCCCTGATTCTGAGAAATGTAGCTGGTATTGGTCTATTACAGTACAGCTATAAATGGTGGTAGTAAACTCATGAGGGCACCAGCTATGTTTTGTTATCCCAAAAGCCTGTTTTATTTCTTGGTCCACAAAAGATTTCTGATTCATAGAATCAGTTAGGTTGGAAAAGACCTTTAAGATCATCGAGTCCAACCATTAACCTGGCACTGCCAAGTCCACCACTAAACCGTGTCCCTAAGCACCACGTCTACACGTCCTTTAAATACCTCCAGGGATGGGGACTTGACCACTTCCCTGGGCAGCCTGTTCCAATGCTTGATAACCCTTTTGGTGAAGAAATTTTTCCTAATATCCAATCTAAACCTCCCCTGGTGCAACTTGAGGCCATTTCCTCTTGTCCTATCACTTGTGACCCAGGAAAAGAGACCGACACCCACATGCTGTATTTTGTGGTCAGTCTTTCTCTTAGTCTTTCAGGTAGTGTTTTGAAAAGCAACAGGTACTGAGTTTACTGAGCCACTCAGAGGGGTCCAGGGAGACCCTAATGAGCTGCTGTTTGTGTTGTGTTGCAGTGACCTGCGTGGGGCCGCATTCAGAGAACCTGGACAAGATTGAGGCACACATACATCACTGCTGAAGTCGCTAGAAACACACACTTTTTTATCAGACAGGAGAAAGACAGAATCTCTTCTTTCCTTCTTTATAATTAGCTATCTTCCTTAACTAAAAGTTCTAGTCATGCTTTATCTTATTCACCATAGTGTGATGTTCTGCTACTGTTTACCAGGAGTGATAACCCATGTTTATCTATTTTGAGGTCTCTAGGAGAAGCTTTTTTAATGTATCAGTAGATTGTTATGAATATACAGATGACAAAATGAACGAAAAATTATAGTATCGACACCGAAATGGCTGCAAGCAATTTCAGATTGTGACTCACTTGAGAACTGACTCAGAGTTGGAGTTACTGTGTAAGCAGCTATTTAATTCTTGTCTTTTTATTCCCAAGAAAAGAAGTGCCATCAACACTTCATTTAAAACATGCATAATTACTATCTTTCGCTTTTTGCTTGGGTGTTCTATGTTTAGAGCAAGACTCAAGGTTTCTTTTGGCTTTAAATTTGGTTGTAGCTGTATATTTTTTACGTATAACACCAGCAATAGTTTGTTAGAGTGCTGACTGCCCATTCTGTCCTCGATGTTTATTAGGAAAAAATGTAAGAGTTTAAGCTGGCCATTTGAATTCCCACTGCTGTGTAGCCATCATGGAGAAGTCTTCCGAGCTTCTGCATCCGCTGTCAGCACATCAGTACTGCTTGGATATTGGGATGATATCTACAAGATAATATTAGATGCATTTGCGCTCCTTGTACTGCCAGAGGTGCTCAAATACTGACACTTCCTATCCTGGTCTGTGTGAATTTTTAAACGGGCATCCCAGTATGTCATTCTGTATGGCCTGTAGTTACATGAGTCTCCTTCCATCACTGTCCTCCGTTTTCTCTGCTCTCCAGGATTTCGTTTTTGTCTCTCTCATTTTCAACCCTGCTCCTCATTACTTGTCTTGCCCACCAGGGCTGAGTCAGGGATATGATTGAGGGAGCCCTGAGTTACGCATATATATGGGAGGCTCTGGAGAATCAGTGTGGCAAGGGGATGTGTGGGGTATGGTGAGCTTCGGGGAGCCCTGCAGTCTAGTGCAGGGTAGGAAAACACTCAGCCTAGGGTGGTGCTGTGCCAAAAAGTACAAAAGTACATGGCTTGGCAGTGCCTAGTGGGGTGGCCATTGTGCAGCATGGGTGGCCTGAGCTGCTACTCTTAAGAGAGGGCCCTGAGTAAGGGAGGACTGAGTAGCATAAGGATGTTGACTGTGAGGTGCAGAAAGCTCTATAGTGTTCGAGTAGGTGGCATAAGCTAGTAGGGTGCTCGGAATAGAAGCAGCACTGCTAATGTGTAAGCCTAGCACATCACTTACCAGAGAGATTTGAAAGTCCCATTCATACCCCACGTATGAAGAGTCTCCCTCTCCTGAAAGGGCTTCACAGTGACTTAGCAAGCTTAGGTTTAGTTTTAGAAGGTAAAAAGTCTAATTTAGCTATTTAGGATTTTATAGTACTTCCTGTGACTCTGAGGTGTCTAGTCTGGTGTTGGTAAACACCAACATGCTGTTTTTTGAAAAACATACCAGCATCTATGAAAAAGGTGTTATAAATACAAGAATAGTTATAAAATCTTGGCTAAAATTCTAAAATTAAAGCTAAAATTAAAACCTGAGTGCTTAAAGTTAGAGACATAAACACAGAAAGTGAGCTGGTGCTTTAGATGTAGTGAACATGTGTACAGCATGCCTGAGTGACACAAGTTTTCATGAGGAGTCCATGAGAAACTGTGGTGCTTTAGTGCCTTCGTATAACAAGTTTCTTTTTCATTTGCGTAACTGAATATGATAATATATTCCTGATTGTAGTCACAAAACTCTCCGAAACTACTGTTGTATGACTCTGGGAAATGTTTAACTCAAGGTTACCTTTAAGAACAAAAGAGAATTGATTTTGTATGTGAAAATGAAACTGAGAGGCAAACATCGTAGAAGATGACATCTTTCTATTTGTCAACATTATAGGCATTTTAATGAACTTTCCCTGTCATTTTAGAATTCCCTGATGGAATCAATCCTGCTACAAAAGAGAGGGGTGGACCTAAAGGCCCTGAACCTACACGTTTCGGAGATTGGGAGAGAAAAGGACGTTGTATAGATTTTTAATGTGTAAATGTATCTGTATTGCTAATAAAATATTTCTAGTTGTTGAAAAATATAATGTACAGAAAAAATCTCACCTGGATTTGTTGTGAAGCTTCTTGTTTCTGTCATGCTTGTGATGAATTTTCCAAGAGATATTATGTAAATAAACATGATGCTGCAGCTCAGTTTTTGGAGCTGTTATTTGCTCAATGTACACATGATCTTTAATGCTATTTACACTGTGCAAGTATAAATGCAAGTTTAGTGATGTGAAGTTGGTAGTCAGGATCCTACTGAGATGTATAAGGGCTTGGATTTCTTTATGTATTTAAACATTTATGTAGTGTCTTAAAAGTGCTGAAAGAGCTTTGCAGTTCATGAACCTAGGTACCGTTCATCAAAAGCACAGCCACCTCAAGGAGATCAGTACTTAGCTGATGTTCGCATTTTAGCACGGTGGTTCATTGGTAAAAACCCCCTTAATCAAGAATCACCCCCTCTGTCTCTCTTAGAGTGCGTTGGGGTTTCTTTCCTGTTTGTGCAGAGGGGATGGAAACCCCATTTTATCTCATCTCAGACTGCTGGGCTGTAAATAGCATGATGGAAATGGAGGCTTCATTCTGAGAGGATCAGCCCGTAATTGCAAGTGGTGTAGGAGTGCTCTATGTGCAGTTTTAAAATACTGTTCTTTATAACCTGGCTTATTACATGCTATTTCCGTTATCTTTTCCTTGATAAACAGAGATGTCTGTCTGAAAACTGGTTAAACACTGCTTGGGGAAACATTACTTTCTGATACCTTATGGTCAAAGGGGACCAATTACATTAGATGATCTAATATTGCAGGTCTTAAAACTAAGTTATGTGGCATTGCAATAAATATCTTTCAGTCAGACTGAGCTCAGTTCTGCATTCAAGAATTTGCCTAGTTGTAAATACTGTAGTAGAGTGTAAATCTACCACTTGTGTGGGTACTTATTAATATAAGCTGTCATTATTAAAATGTGTGAACATATGCTCTGTTTATTTCTGTGGAGGTTCTTTTTGATAGCCTAAACAAATTGATCTTCTTGGAGAGCCCAGGACAGTCTCCCGTTTTATGGCCTACGTTTCTTTTTCCTCTATGGGTATTTTTGCCTTTTGCTATGCGAAAGCAAGCTGTACCTGAATGAAAGTTGGCTTTACTTCATGATTTCTGTTTTGCATTACTCTGGCTCCGTGTAAGAATGCATAGCTTTGCCCGGCTTTGCCTTTTGCATGATTTTATTAGAGCATTAAAGTGCATTAGTCGTACCACAAATCAGTACGACCTCCCTAAAGCTTACCCGACTTGCAGCCAGCAGGGAATCTCCTCATTGAAATCTGCCAGTTTGTATACCCAGTGTGTATTTTATTGACATAGTATCATGGTAATTGTGTATTAAGATGTTTGACTCATTGCGATGATGCCCTACAAAAGTACTAAATCTGTTCAGTTAGGTTTATCAACCAAATACCTCGCTGAAGAGAAGAATGATGTTTACTGAAGCCTGTTTTTCATAAAAGATGTTAACTAGCGGTAATTACATTTTGAACCTTTAATCTTCTGTAAATTTAAATTCTGCAGCATGGTTTGGATATTGGAAAATTGGTCCATATTTATACCCGATTCATTCTAGTTGCCCTTCTGTAGCGCGACAGTTACGTTTTCCCAAAATCTATTGAAATTTTCAGTTACCTAAAGAAATGCTGGGTCAGCTATCTTTAATATATGCTGTTTATTAAAATACTTACTTCTTGTAATGCTTTGCCACTTCATTTGCTAGTGGGTTGGAATATACTTCATCATGCAATACACCACCTTTTCAAATAGGAAGCAGAAATTTTAATTGGAAACCTCTGTCTTTAATGCATCGTTATTAATAGGCTTAACATCTTAATTAGCGAAGAGGCAGTAACACTCCCGCAATTCCTTTAGTTTTGAATTCTAAATCTTACCGTCCTTATCCATAGATTGTTGCATGAGTTCGTTATCTTCTCTTACCAGGTTTTACCCTTCCCAGCACACGTTCCATGAACGTTTACCTAGTTCCACTTCTTGGCATTCCTGATTTTCAATTCTAATTGCTGCCTTCAGCATAGCCTGCAGCAGCAGTCCTCCCTGGCTGCAGAATTGCGCCTTTTTGATTTAGCATATAAAGAACCGGCCTCGCTTTTCCATGGTTTTCTTTATGTTTCAGTTAGTTATCTTCAGTCTCCCCCTGCTTTGTGATCAAGGGCTGACACGAGTGCTGCCCAGGCCCCTGCGTGTCTGCTTGGTGCGGGTGACAACTGCTGCTGTCGGAGCCGGAGGCCGGAGTTATTGCCGGAGCTCAGGCGGGTCCCAGGCGCTCCCTGCCCGCATCCATGGAGCACCTGGATTTGGAAGCTGCTTCTGAGAGCACTGCCCGCACCACAAGACAGGGTGCCGCCCAAAGGCAGGAATTTTGCTTTCTTTCAAAAAATAAAAAGGCTCTTGCTAACCAATGTAAATAGTTGTCAAGGAGTAGGCACTGGGGAAATGGAGGATACCACTTCAGTCTTAAGGAGGTTCAGGCTCTCTGTGCTACCTCCCAGGCCAGTGCCAGTAACCACCAAGTATTTGCTTAATTTGGTGAGGAAGTGTGTCAATAAGAGATAAGAAACTGATACATTTGGGCAAAAGAACACGTAATGGCCAAAGAGCAAATGCCGAGGGGCCTTTTTGTGTGGTCTGGCAATCTGGCATTTACGAAAAAGAGGAGTCCTGAGCTCCAATAATAATTAAGTCCAAAATAATGTCCTGTGGTGCTGCAAAATCACTTGTGGCATCTGTCAGAACCAATCATGGTTTGAATGCAACAACCAGTACAATGATATTGTAGGGCATAAACGATCGTTTCTGGTTTGTTTTCTTGCAGTGTCTGCAGTTAGGAAAGAAGCACTTCAGCGCTTTTCCAGTGCTGTCTTCCTGCTCTTTCCAGATGATTAATATTAGCAATTCACTGGGATACAGCATTAGGGTAAAGTGATGACTTGTGGCATTAGCCATTAGATTAGCCACAGATATGTTTTTATCATAAATTCTGATGGAATCTATTTTTGTAGCTCTTTTTGTTGGTATAACGGTGTAAAGCAGCAGGGGTTGTATCCATTTTCTGTTCTCTTAAATTTCTGGGAGACAAAGGAAAATTGTTCTGCCTGTGTAAGCAAATTCTTGTAGTACTGGAGGATGCTTGCTGCTCCATATGTTTTCTTTACTAAAAGCTATATGTTGCATTTCTGTAGTAGGTTTTCTTTTTTAAAGTTAAACTTGTTTCTGCTAGTTTGCATAGATACTTTTGGTACATTATTAAAATTATGAAGCCTTTATTGTTTGAAGGAATTGCTCTGTAATTACTTTATTACAAAATATATAAAGTTGCACTCTACAGTTAAAGAAAATGTTTCCTATATATTGCCTTGTTTGGAAAGTATGTATTTCAGTGCTGATTTTACTAAGTTAAAATGTAAGGTTTATTATATAGTTGAATCAGAGTAAATTTACCCTTTATGATAGGAGATGCTTGTCAAGGACCATAGAACATTGTTATAAAACTTCACTACTTTTTCAGTTGACTGCAATAAATGATCACAAATTCCAGCGATCTGTAGTGACAGATATGTTACGTGTCTTTTTATGACACTTATTTTGGTATTGTTATTTAAAAAGGACCACAACACCTTGTTATGAAGTGTCAGGAAAATAGCAAAACTGCGTATTCATTTATAAGAGAAGAGGATTGGGAAGTTCTGTGTTTTTTGTATTTCTTAATCAGTCACTAACATAGTGTCAAGCATATCAAAGCACAAGGAAATTATTTGAGATGTGTTTCTGTGTGCTGATGGTGATCAAAACCATAAACACTTGTGGTCGCTTTCATGCTTTTATAACATGCAATATGAAAATACCCTTGCTGAGCGGGTGGTTGGTGTTTCACGTCAGAGCAGCTGAGATGTGCAGTCTGCCTTCTAATGTCGGTATGGCCGTGCTCCCTCTGACATCCTGGTAACTGGTGGTAGGGGGTAGTCACATGTAGTCTTCCCAAAGACTTTTGTTGCAGAAAGAATGGCACAGTAGAAATCTAATCATAATTATAAAATTAGGTTTTGGCAAATCCAGAGAAAAGAGCTCTATTTGAAACAAGCACTGTGAAGAGCGGAACCAATGAAGTCCTGTTTCCTATGGATGTCTTACATCTCCTGTAGATCCAGTGTCTTTCTCCATGTTCCGGTGTTGATTGACATTGTCTCCACCAGGCAAGAGACAGGGCATCTTTCTGCCCATCTTTCCCCCCCGGGGGCATTATTTGGACCTGTTTCCCAGCCATTGATTTTCACAGAGCTTGCAAGAACTTCATTACCTTGGAAACTCTTCTCTCCTTGACACCTTCTCAGAATAGGTTGAAGTTACTCACTGGCTTCTAAAGTCACGGGGCAGCGCAGATATTGGCCTCCCATCCTTTGGAAACCAAGCTGGGGAATAACTTTGACCATATATATATTTTCTTCAGAAATATTCAGCATCTCTCTGCATTTTTCTACTGTGAGAACGGATTTATTTTTTTTCCCCTCAAAGAACATCAAAAGTGCCAATTAAAGCTTATAGCAGTAAGACTTTGACATGCATTTTCCAGGCATTAAGTCTCCCAGTCAGCTATAGGCTTGGGCCTGTAAAAAATCATATATTTTAGTGTTGCAGTTTTTAGAATGAGAGTGTTCAGAGAAGCTCTTTAGGGTCCTTACTTAACAAATTCATTTATAATAAAGCTGACATACCTGGCCATCAAAACACAGTTGTAATTTTCAAATGTTAGTCTCTGACCAAGTTAGATGAGCTATGAAGTGAACTGGTGGTCAGGTTAGTTCTAGAAGCCAGATATTGAATGCTTGTTTACACTGGGACTCTCTCCTAATTGGCTGCTTTAAAATTATGTGGCTTATCTAGCCATCTGTGCTTGCTTCATAATTAGTTGCAATGGAGGGAGATGCCTCTAAAAAGTAGTCCGTCTTAGTACATGGAGATGAATTCTTCATTACAGATGGTGAATGGGAGGAAGTTTTAAGTGTGTCCTCTCCGTTAACTTTCAAGGCTGCCTAAATAGCTGTCTTAAGCGAGATCCCGTTAGGTAGACGAAGTTGAATGTGTCAGCATTGTGGTGGGGACAGCAGAGAGGCCAGGGTGTCAGTGAACTGCCCGCTTCCTTCTCAGGGGGAAGGTTGCAATGAGGCAACAGGACCTGCAGCGCTTTTGCTGCCTGTGCCCTTCCCAAACACCGCTAGCAGGGAAGGGGACGTTCCAGGCCAACTCTTAGGCACCTTGTAAACGGGAGTTTGCTTCCCTTAAAATGAGAGGAAGAAGGCTGAAGCTAAGACTTTTAAAATTCCTTCTGCCTATCTACCTCCCAAATAAATGCTTAAAGCATGATATAGTCAAGAGGGTAACACTGGATGTATTTATAGCTGGATGACAGCAAGTATCTCAAACCAAGGAATTTGAGGGTGGTTTTTTGCCTAATAAGGAAAGGGTGAAGTGCATCAAACTAACAACTAAGCTGTCTTCATCCGATGTGCTGCTGAAAGAGAGGGAGCCAATGCCAAGATAAAACTCTCTGACTGGAAAAAAAATTAATATATTTTGCTCAGCAAACCCTTACTCTGTGTGACTTCCTCGTGAGAGGTTAACGAACAAAGGATGGTGTGTTTCCAGTTTCCATTTGAAAGCTGGGGAAAATTTCACCATCTGCTAGAAGATAGGAGAGCAAATGTTGCTTACCTCAGGGAACATCCTGCTTTTAGCCTATTTTTTCCCCCAGGGCTTTCACTTGCAAGTTCTACAGTATGTAAGTGTGATCTTTAGATAGATTTTTTTTTTTTTTTTCCCCCAGATGTTTTTCTTGAGATAAGACTGCAGTATAATGACAGGTAACTGTTTGGTCTGGCAGGTATATTGCTTCATCTTCCCTTGTATATGGTGATGTCATTTTTTCTGCCTGGTAGTGACAGCTACAGCTATTTTATTGTTAAATTGCATGTTGTTTAATCCTGCTTTTATTTTTTGCCATCCTTGAAGCCATTTTTGATAGGTACCCTTAGTTCCTTTAGACTAGTAACAGGATACTTCACAAAAATTAATCACAAATTGCAGATGTTTCTCTGTTTCCTTCCTTTCTCTGAAGGAAATCTTGTGATAATTTGTATTTTGTATGTGAAGACCTTGTTGACAGTCAAATAAGAAAGATAATCCCCATGGACTGGAACTCCTCCATCCCTGAGTTGCATCTGACTCTCACATCCAGGTTCATTATTCTAGTAAAATGTAGCTCTTGTGGGAAGTCAAGGATGCAAAGAGGGAGAAAGAGGTGCCTCTAACAAGTACCACCAGCCTCCCTGAAAGTTCTACACATAAACCCAAACTCATTTTAAGGCCTCCTTTAATTGGGCATTGTTGAAGGTGGCTTAGCTGTTAGAGTTACGTTATTAAACATTTTTCAGAGCACATGGCTGTGGTCCAGTCTGTCCAGTACGGACATGCGGGTACATTGAGGCAGTCCCGAAACAAGTCACTTAGGCAATTTTTACAGGTTGATGGCTCAGTTTGCACAGAGAAACCCAGTGCTAAGGTGGTACGGATCTGACTGGCAGGTACATTGCTGGCTCACCTGTGAATGACTGTGGGTAGAAACATCTCTTAAATTGCACAGAGCTTTGGGTAAATGGGCTTCCCAGAACACAGTGACATCATCAGTGATGCACATGCCTGCTATGCGTGATGCCAGCTCAGGTGCCGGACCTGACCTTTCCATTTGAGCACCGATGCTGTTGCTTGGAATAGCGTGAGGTTGATCTCTGAGCCAGGCAGTTACCTTCTGGTCCTATATGTCGCCTCCGTTTTGAAGATAAGCTGGGATTTATTCCTACTTAGAACAGCGATCTCAAAGAGGTGTCTGTGCCTGCCGCTCTTTTGGGAGATGTGCTGCGTCCTCTCATCCCCTCGCTCAGGAAGTGCTCTGATGGGAGAGCACCTGGCACGGAGAGGCTGAATGCTGCACTGAACAGGTGCAGGAGGGCAGGCAAATGCGCATTTGGGCAGCTGACGACCAGATGGTCCTTCCTGTAAAACCACTTGTAGCAAAGCGTGGATAATACCGGCCGTATCACAGAGGCCTGCTGTGCTCTGCAAACCCTGTGGGAGGAGAACAAACGGAATACTCCAAGCAGGATTTGCGCAGCGATGTGGTGCTTTGCAGGAAGCCAGAAACCACAACAGTACAGGGATGCAAGGGAAAAAAAAGTATTTCATTTCCCCATATTATTCAAAATAAGCAGGGAGAATGAGATGTCTGGAGCATTATGGTAGTGTGCCGTGTCACTATACCTATCTGAGGTAACACTGTGTGTGTATTACTAACCAGTTGTCATATATTGTATATATTGCAATATTTGTGCCTTAAAATGCCTCATTTTGTCTGTTTTCTGGCCCACAACCTCATATACTTTGGGGCTGAAGAGAAAAAGCATTTTTTGATGGTTGCCACCAGTGGCAGCTTAATTGTGCTGGGGCAGACAGGCACCCAAGCAGGGCGAGGCGGATGCCCGGGAAGGGGTCACAACCATTCACCAAAGGAGCACTGTGGCAGCACCTCTGCTGCCTGCCCTGCGTGCACAGTGCAGAGGTCCACCCGCACGTGCAGCAGCACATGGGCTAACCTTTGCCAGCAACGCTGGCTGCTTCCCCATCCGAACTGGCACCAGGCCTGGGCTAAAACGCTGCAGGGGCCGAACCCTGAATCACAGCAAACAGGTCTCTTTCTGGAGTCCTTCCTTCCATTCCTGAATGGGAAGGCCACTGTGACATCTAACTGACCTTTTCTCCTAGCCTTTTTCTTGCTGCAGCAAGTCCTGCAGTCCTGGTCTGGCAGGGACTCCTGCAGTTCACAAAAACCCCAGCTGACCAAGGAAGTCCCTCAGCACATCCACCAGCAGGTCCCTCCTCATGCACCTCCTTTGGCCTGAAGTGTTCTGAGCCCTTGAACTGGCAGCACGTGGAGGTGAGCATGTGTCTCTCACTAAGAAGAATTGTCCTGACCTACAGCGCTGCATACCTTTCAAATCTAGTCATCAGAAGAAAATGGAAAATTACTAATTTATTTTATACCATAACAATAGTTTCAATTCTTATCTCCTTTTTATGCTCTTCCATCTCTCCTTTGACATGATCCCAGGATTTTCCCTGTCACAGCAGTGCATGGTTTTTCTTTCAGTTTATGGGAACAAAAAAGGGTTATGTCCTTCAGATGGTGTTGAAACAGGGGACTGATGTCAGAGCAGTGTTAATGATGGTGCTGGCATTATTTTAGACCACAGTGGCACTGGAAAACATGACATTGGTTTGTTATCCCTGAGCAGAGGAAAGAACAATTGCTCCTGGTCTTTGGGAGAAAATTAATGCATGGAGCTCGCTTCACCATCTGCTGATTGCTGGGAGAGAAACGGTAAGGTATGGAATGAGATGATGAGTGGGGATGGGGAAATTTGGCAAGAAACCGCTCTAACATTTCGGGCTGCCTGGCCTGTAGGAAATTCTCATACAACCTAATTTGGGAATAGCAGCCCAAATTTCACTTTGTAGTCTGTGGAACCCTTTCCATCTGCTGTACTTCAGCAGCCAGACACATATTTGTAAAACTTCAGAAGTGGTGTGGATGTCGTACTGTTCCTGGACACACAGCAAACTTTTCCTAAGCCTGTGTTGATGGCTTTTTTTTTTTTTTTTTAGAGTTAGGCCGTCTCCAAGGAAGTTGCCTTATCAGAGCCAGTTTTAGCGTGAATACACTGCTTTGCTAGACTCAGGGACAAAAGGCCTGGATTTACTGTGGATTCTGGGAAGGGTTCGGTGTACTAGAGACTGGCCACCGATGCCTTGGTAATTTGTTGATATTGATTGGCATGCAGGGGTTATTTTTACTTAGTACATGAGCAGTAGAACACACTACAGTGCATCACTGGTGGCACACATCAAGAACAAGTTCCTTGGGAAGCCAGTCAGCTTAGTTTCCTGTGAACAGTAAGAAATGTACAGTACGACCTAGCATATCACTAAATGTTACAGCCCCCTCTCGCGCATCCTCTGTGCTGCATCCAATCCCAAATTCATCATCCTTTCCTATCACCTCACTCCCAATACTTTCAGCTCTCTTCCCCCATTCCTTGGCTATGGGCTGGGCAAACCCAAGCAGCCGCAGATTGTATGAGTCACTGCGCTTTCCCGCTATCCATGTAGATGCAGGATAACCTACAGTCTTGCTTAGCAGCGTCCCAGCATTGTCCTCCCCAGGGCAGATAGGCTCTGTGGGCTGCTAAGCCCAGGTTGTTCTCTGAACTGCCTGAGCGCTCTCAGCTGCCACACAAGGAGCAGCCCGGACTCCTGGCATTTTCTGCCGAGTACTAGACATGCGGTTCTCCTCTCTGGTCTTCTCTGGCAAGACAAAATGTGTATGTTGTTCCTCTCTGTGGGAGGAAATAACTTCAATAACAGCCTCCCATGCAGAGCTGAAACTGAAAATTGTAACCATTTCTAGAACATGAATATCTACATACATTTGCATATCCTTATTCACATATATATACACACCTAATACAGAAATGTTTGCAGGTTTCATTCCTGTGCGGGAGGTTGGCACTTCATGAAACCATTTCACAAGGCATCAAAACTTTATAGATAACAATTATAATAAAATATTTTATGTAGTAGAACTACAGCTAACAGTGTTTCTTCTGGAGTTTGGTTAGTTTATAAATGTTTTATACAATTTTGAAAACTGAAAAAGTCACAGGCAGATCAAGACTGGCATAAAAAGCAAATACTAATGTCTCATCTCCACTCCTGAGAAGTTGTTTAGCGAATGCACATTTTTTGTGGTCATGAAAAAGGAAAGCTGATGGGACACACCAAACTGTGAAAGAACCGATAGTATCTGCTGGAACTATACTCAAAATCCAGCTAGGCCAGTATCCTTCATCTGACAGAGGTATCACCCAGTGCTTTGGTAGAAGTCCCCTTGTGGCAGGCATTGTGGAACAACGGTGGGACATTTTTCTGTTTCAGTCTTCCATTATCTCTTACCATGGTCTTACAGTTCAGCTTTTAAGCATTTGTAGTTTTTCAGTACAGTTCTCTTTCAGGCCCCGTGTTTCTCAAGCAGTCCTATGTCTCATACACAAAATAAACTGGCAAGAGACAGAACTAATATACAAAGGTATAAATTAGCTTTGGAAACAATGTGAGGAGCATTTGATTAGCTGCTGCTTTGAAATTGTTTCTTACCGTTGATTTTTTAATGCTCTGATTAGTCAAGAGGACTTGTATCCTAAGTGGAAAAAGACAGTCAATAAAAAGATAGACATCATTAAAGAAAATAATATAGAGAATAAATTTAAGATACTAGAGACCTGATCAACTGTAACATTTCTACTGACTTCAATGTATGTGAGACTGAATCCAATGTGACTAAAGATTTTTTTTTCCCCTCATTGCAAATATTCAACTGAAGCCATGAGAAGGCTTGTTGGGTATTTCTCATTTGGAATAACAACGTCATTATGCTTTTAGAGTAATAGAAGAAAATTTGAAATGCTGTCAGATGCAGTTATATTTCTCCATGGAGAAATCTGAGTATATCAGTCTTTTGCTCAGTGCTGTTTTCAAAATTTACACTCATAGGTGAATCCTTGCTTTTGCCTACTCATATGGCATTCAATCCTATTCATATATGTTATTTTTATGACTTTTATTTCCACCTGAAATTCTAATATGAACAGCATCTAATTTCCATGATCTGTATCCCACCCCCTAATTGCACGTGCCAAAACAAGAGGTTGGAGGCCTACATCATTCTTGGTTTCTCCCCAGGTATGCACAGTTTGCTGTAACCCTGACATTAAAAAACAATTTCTGGCCAAATATAGCCCGTATTTCTTACTCTTCTCATCCAGCTGAGGCTCGTGCAGCTTCTGTACCTCGTGGTGTTTGTTCTTCTACTTGTAGGCTGTATTGCTGTTCTGCAACGGTCACAGAACTGGCACAAAATGCTTCCTTTGCATCATCAATAAACAATGGGAAGAATTTGGAAAATACGTAGAGCCTAATACCTGGTAATCAATGTTCTCTCAGTTTATGGTCAAGGGTGCTCAGAGGGGTGTGTCATATGAACTAAACCACGTCAGTTGTGGCTGAAGTGTGTTTAAGAACAAGAAAAACAAGGAGGAGTGCAAGAACAATGAAGACTGTGTGTGTGAATGAATTTATTATAGTTGGCTGATGGTGGGGAATGCCAGCTACTGCATGGAGTAAATTAGGGTCTGCAGAGGACAATAGTAATTAAAAATTTCTTTGGAAATATATTTGTACACATACCCCTTACATACTTCTTGAGTAAGAATCAACTCCAATGCAATATATTCACATAGTTTATCTCTCTAATGAAGTGTACAGGTATTAATACTCTTAGATGCCAATCTGAGATATTTTAAAGGCAAAGAAACTGCGTGCAGCCTGAGAAAGCATCAGAGCAAAGACTAAGTGCTGAGGTCCCATTCTGCTCTTCAGACTGCTGACACTGTTCATTGTTACATTAACATGTGTCTGTCCTCTCCCTCAAAGAAGAAATAGGTATCAGCAGAATTTTGGAGAAATTATTGCTCTAAACCCTTACAATAAGAAGAAAGGGTTATTTTCATTGCACACACAAGACAATGCAAGCTGAAATACATGATGAGAATCAATGATGAACACAAACAGCCTGGCCAGGACGACACATAACATCAACAACACTTTGCATGACTGGAGACATATGAACAAAATCTGAGATATCACTGTTCAGCCAGGTGAAGGTCAACCTGTTTGTGAAGGAAAGAGTCTGTTTCTCAGACTTCCTAGGAGTCAAAATCTGCAGGCTATTTCATACAGGACAGGGGCACATGTCAGAAAAGGAGAGAGAAACGGGAGAAGCCTGATAAGCTGCATCTCTCAGGTAGACTGAGGTGAAAACAAACACACACTGTCCTCAGGCAAGTGACCTCTTGGAAACATCAGCTAAACCTCTGATTTTAACACATTAAACCACATGTGTCGCATTCAGACTGTCTACAGTGTGCAGATACTTTGTCAGTTCTTAACGAGTCTTCCTCAGAACAAGTCTGAGTGTGACTGGAATAAAACTTCTTCTCGGAAGGAGCAATCTCATCAGCGCTTGTGCAACACCTTGGGCTCTTTAACCACTTTAAAGCAGTTCTTTTCTGTAACACTCAATATTTTTTCTCAGTTTTTACCCTTCCTGGAGATTTCTTTTTTTGTCAGGCTTTCATTAACATTAAAATCAGGTTAGTCGAATGAGGAGAAATCCCATTTCTTCTTAATTTCAGTTTACTATCGAGTTCTTCACTTTTCTAATAACAGCCAGTATTTTTTCATAGTGTTTATGCTAAAAGTACAATTTAAACAAATTGCATCTATGGAAGTTGTTTATCTTCGAAATTTAAAGGAAAAGCGTAAGACTCCTCACAGCAATCATTAACTAATAACAAAGTTTCAAATTCTACCAACCACGTAGATTTCATCTGATGTATTTTTAAATGTTTTCCTTCATCCACATTTGTATTAATAAAAGTAAAACTACTTTAAAAATATTGTTCTCTATTCTTAGTTTACTAAAAAGGGGCTTTGCCATAGCAGAAAATACAGCCTTTTGGTTCTGACCACAGATGAAAGATGGTAGCTTTAGGACTAAAACAGAAGGCTGTAGCTCCACATATATAAGCCCCACAGCTAAAGCAAGGCATGTAGAGCAGCCAGTGCATGCATTTTCAAGCCCAACTGGTACCCACCAACTGGGTGCCTCTCAGCTGGAGATGAGCTCTGCAAGCTCTGCAGTCTTCACCCTGGTTTTCTGAGGGGCAAGAACTTCTCAAACTTCATGAAATATTGCTGGCTGCAAACTGGCTTTAGCTGTAGCTCAGGGTCCTGCAGCCTCCTCCCAGGTGCTTACCTCAGAGCACTGGGGACTCACAAAGCCTCTTGCCGTAGATCCCCTGCCTGAGCCAGCCAAACTGTCCACGCATCACCAGGCAGTAGTAGGATTTTTCTATCATCTGCTATTTCTCATACTGATGGCTCTTGTAGTATTTCTCACAGACAAAGTAATCTGGAAATACGCATCAGGCTGTTTTCTAATGCCCCCAAACTGGTTTGTGAATTAGGTACATTAAGATTACTAGTCTTCAACTTAAGAGATACAGAATCTAAGACACATGGAGTATTTTAGTTTCAGCCAGAAATGGGATCAGAAGTGGGAAAACCTGCTTACCTTCCAATTCTGCTCCCCTGATGCATATTCTTGGGAGCTGCGATTCCAGGATGAGTCATGCCAGAAACTCTCCTGTAACTGAGACAGCTTGATGCCATAAAGGGTCAACAAAGTGAGACAGCTGCTGTCAAGTGCAGGAAGCAAGTGTTTCCTTGAACCTCAAAATCCATGCCATCTTCTAAAAATAAATACAAAGCAGATAGATATTTCAGAAAGAACAAATGAGCACAAGGCAAACGCCTTCACCTCAATTCAAGCTCCAGCCATGCAGGACTCGATAATAAAATGTTCTTTAGCAGCACTTCACCTCTGTAAATCTGAAATCACTTTAAAAGGAGGCCAGTACCTTATCGTCATCTTACAGATGGGGAAACTAAGCCCTTGGAGGTGGAATGACTTGGCCAAAACCAGACCTGGGTCTGCCTGTATTGGATTAGACGCATTTCATCCAGACAAAAATGCTATCTCTGACTACAACCACCAGACACATTACAGGAAAGTACAAGAAAACCCACATTACATGTGTTGACAAGTCTGTGTGTTAGCAATATTGTGCGGTGCAGAAATGAGGTTGATGCAATTGGTAAGTTAAATCTTCAGTCCAAAAAAAAGCCATAGGAGATTATTTTTTCTTTCCTTTTATATGATACAAGTAGGTTATGGAAATGTGTGCTACAAAAAGGATGAAAAAGCTCAGAAGTGTAGTTTTAAATTACACCATCAATGTCATGCAAACCACCCTGAAATTAGAGAGCCACTTAAAAGGCTTAGTTAATCTGTCACGTCTCTGAAAGCTGCAACTCGAAGGACATGAAACCTTGTCTTTATCTATTGAAATGCAAAGAGAGAAAGTCACAGAGAATATAAGGAACTTGTATAACACTGACATGGATAAATTTCAATACTGGTGTGACACCCAGGAAAATTTGCTCCTTGGTTATCTGAGGCACAGGCAGTGAGATTCAGCTGAAACCAGAGGAAGCTGTGAATTGCTTGCAGCGTTTTTACTTACAGGGGACTTCAGAATCATCAGGGAGACAGAAAAACCCACTGCTGATCTTGAGAGATTTCATGGAAAACAGCCCCAAACTAGAAATGAAACTAAGTATTTATTAATATCCAAGTCTAATCAAACTAAAAAACACCCTCTCCCATGGAAATAGCAGAGGAAGACACCTGTTCAACAACACCTTTCCGTCAGATGCAATTTTAATCCATTTTTGTTTTGCATTTTCCATTGGTTAAAAGTCATCCTATCATCATAAGTCTCTGCTGAGTGAGTTCAAGGGGTTCAGCAGTACATCTTAACACTCCGATTAGGATTTCTACTGAATATTCTGTTAAAAGGATGACATTTTACATAGCTGCATGATTATCAGAATTTAAGAACTGTTGTAGTTAGGTAACATCTAAGATTTGTTAGAACTATACATTTAAATTAATTGACATCACTTAAAAGTACATGACCATTTTATTTTAATCTTAACTATTGTTAATTCACTTATTAAGAGCCTTCTGCTAAGGCTGACCACTTGTACTTCATAATAAAGAGAATACCAAAAGTCTTATCTGGCATTAAAGAGCTGTCATGGACATGAATACTCTACGTGTGGATATTAAAGACAATTCCTACCAGACTATATGATAGTAAGAGTACATAGAGATAATGGCTGACCTTGGGTGTGTCATTTAAGCTGAAGATTCAGAGATGATCTCACATCATCAGAGTTGTAAGGACAACATTGCTCATTACAAATTATCCTTTAAAGAGCAAGTAATTATGTCCTGCCTAGCACTAGACTATTATTAAATGTGCTGTATTAACACAACAACATTTAAATAGAGCCCTGTGTCTAAATTATCCTGACACACAAAGTATTCAAGTGTTACGTTGGACACTTTGTTTCAATAATCTGCATGTTCCAGGTCATTCCTGCAACTGGTCCAATTAAGAAAGGCCCCTTCTGCACAGCATCCAAGAACATGTGCAGGGTCTACCAATGTACAAAAGCCATTAGCATGAAGCAGCAGTTGTTACAGCATGACTTAACGTTTTTCTTGCCTTTCCTGCAATAGGAAAGGTACATACCATTCCATACGATAGGCTCTGACCTGCACTTTCTGAGGAACAGAAACAGTTCTACTGCTCCATGCACTTACTCCTGTCTTCACAGTAACAGGTACTTAAATTTAAAAAATCAAGCAGTGCTTGTTAAATAATGATCCTCCTTGGTAGACTCAACATCACATATAAGATATACTTACGTATACTTTTTTTTTTTTTAGCCTAGAATCTCTTTGCTTTCTTTTTTATTCATTATTTTATAGTACTCAGTAACATCCTTCATATTTTTCAGGAGACAAATCCCTCCCCCAAAGATGTGCAGTGCACACTGGAACTCTGCATGGGAATAAAGCCTGAAAACAGACCATCTTTTTGCACTTCAAAGGCCATAGAATAATCTGGCAGACAAGTGACATTAAAGAACACAAAATGAAGATTCAGAAGCAAGAAATGAGTTATGGAAAGTAGATCTTGATCTTGCAGTCAAACAAATGGACACTGTGTAGATCATTTTTAGAAATGAGACATAGGACTTGTCTTGGAGCTGTAATGGTCTTTTTTATTACTAAACTGTCTTTAAATCTGTGCTGTGATTTTTGTATGACCAATCTTTTCCTTTTTCTCACTGTAACTTCTGCACCCATTACCTAGCTGGACTTTTTGTTCTATGACCTTCTCCTTTCACTTCCTAAAAAAAAGATCATTTCATATTCAGTAAATTAAACACATGGCTTTCAATGTATGTCTCGGAACAGTACACTGTTCTTCAAGAAAGAGAAAGATGGTTTCCAGATAAAACATCAGAATGAAATAAACACAGAAATAATGTGCCTTTGGGGAGTAAGAAAACACTCCGGGGCTGATTATATTTGCCAGAACGTTGAACTTAATCAATCATCAGATTGATTAAGTCTGTCATAACAGCAAATCATTAAGCCATAAAAGAGAAAATTCAATATACTTTCTAGAGATAGAAGTCTATTTTTAAACAATCAAAATAATATTGCTTTCAGAAAATCCCCATTGCTTTACTGTACTAGTATTTTGAGTAGGACTTTGTTGTCAAAGACACCGTGGTAATAAAAGCACAGGCATTGCAATGTTAATTTTTCTTTTTTATTACATGACATATGTATCTGGGCCCATGTCAGTAAAGACAAACATGCCAGGTAAGGAGTAACCAGTGCCATACAGCACAACAGGGGAAGGAAACAGCTGAGGGGCAAAGGACCAACGCAGATTCTGTACGGAGAGAAAAACTCTTGCTGAAAAGCAATGCCGTTACAAGGGGGTTTCCACAAAAACGTCCCTATACTGTGAAAACCTGATCTGATCTGGAGGGAGTTCCAGAGTCAGCCTAAAGCGAGGCAGTAAAAAGTTGAAGCAAGCTAGCGAGCTGGAGGGAATCCCAGACAGTCGGATGCCTGTCCAGAGAGCTCCCGTTCTCTTGCACACACTGCGTAGCGCCATGCAGCTCTTCAAGAGCTGCAAATTCTTGGAGTCAGGACTCATATTCTCCTGACATCACACTTCCTGTACAGTAGAACTGCAAGTTTTGTACACAAAACAAGGAAAACTTCACAGCAACCATCACTGACTTTGTGCTTTGAGAGGCAGTCATCCAGAAGGTTTTTTTAGCTGCCAGATGTAGCCACTGCCCTGTGAACACATCCAAGTATGTTTGTCCTCAAGTGATCGATCACAGAAGGGCTGAAGGAAGAGATTTTCTTTTTTTTCTTTTTTACAGCAAATCACTTTTCTCATTTCTTGAGTATCCAGTGGCTGAGGAGAAACATGTTTTCCTGCAGATATGAGCTCAGCTTGTGAGTGCTACGGACATTCTTTTATTGATAAAAGACTCACTGCTCACTAAAAATATCCAGCTTTTGAAGTAGAAATGATCCTTCTTCAGCATCTCTGGACTTCAGAGAAACTCGGAAGCCCATATGATTTGCTATGACCTCACTCCCTCAGTCTCCCCCAGTATGAAATTACCTTGAAGGTGAAAAAGTAAAATGAAAGTATTTAAAATGTTTCTCCTCAACATTTCCACTTCTCTGAGGAAGATTCTACTAAGCCAAAATTGGTAGCATTGGCAGGACCACTGCAGGCTTTCAAACAGGTAAGATCTAACATGCAATTATTAATTGCTCCTCATGATAAAGGGCATTGAAAAGATACACGCTGACTAAGATTGTGGTGTGTTTGCACTTCTGAAAATTAAGACAGACATTCT